>JAHBCN010001335.1:0-121661 GCA_019359885.1 Listronotus oregonensis | reverse complement strand
ATTGAGTGGATATTATTGGTGTAAATTAATACAGGGTGACTAAAAATTGAAGTACATAACTAAGCCATGACGGCAAGACGGGGAAAGAAAAGACATGGCCAACTAATAACAAAATTAAAGGGCCGTAAGCACTTTTACAATACAAATTTTAAATTGTCAATTATTTCGAAAACTATACATTTTGGAATAGACCACTTAATAAAAGTTACCTTATTTTTTAATGCTTAATACGATAAAATATAAAAGTAGGGGTTTCCATTTAAAAATTGACTTTTACGGTTTTTATCAGTTAATTTTTGTACTTAATTTTTAGTCACCCTGTATTAATTTACACCCAAAATATCCACTCAATATACAAAATTGGGCCTTTTTTCACAAGGAATTCCACTCAAATTAAATAATAGAGTATGCCGTATAGGAAAAATTTCTCCTTATTTTGGGGTCTGCAAACGTAATTTTTGACATAAAATTCAAGATATGTCGAAAACGATTAGACTTAGGTATAGCATATTATACACAAAATATATCTAGAATTTTCTGGGGAATCCAAAAATGCAATAATATATGGGGTGTTCCATTAAAAATAAGGAAGTTAGCATCGACTTCCGGTACAACCGGAAGTGCCACCATCTTAAAAATATTTTAGTCGAGTTGCTCTCATCGATATTAGTAAACCACCAAATTTTCCCGTTGCTAAGTTTTTGAGAAATCGACGCGTCTTCGTGTGGACCCTGTATATATATATAATATTGAAACGAAATCGTACCAGCTTATTTTCTTAAATGAAAACATATGGCTTTCAAATTTTGAGATGATAACATAAGATGTCGATTTCGAATATTATAACATGTGTCTATCACTTCCGGTTTAACCGGAAACGACATCAATTTTAATTTTTTCAATGGAACACCCTCTATTTTTTCCGGATTTTGAATTCTACGGATCATTTCTGATATAAAATCTATATTATATCCTATACCTATCTCTGCTTGTTTTTGAGAAAATGGCGATTAAAGATGTCCAAACTACCGCACATTATGCAGTTTTATGGGAAAACAAATAAATGATATAAAAATTTATTATGTTTAATTTAATTCTTCCTTAAGAGCCTATCTGTGGAGGTCATAATAAAACTACTTCCGGCTTAACCGAAAGTGCTGCAAAAATTGACTTTTATAATAATGTTACTTCAAAAATGTTAATGCAACTCCCTATATATTTTTTAAAATTTGGATTCTACGGGTCATTTCTAATATAAAATCTGTATTATATCCTATACCTATCTTTGTTAGTTTTCAAGAAAATGGCGATTGAATATGCCCAAACGACCGCACATTAGACAGTTATAGAGGCAAACAATTTTCTTAAAAACTAACAAAGATAGGTATAGGATATAATATAGATTTTATATTAGAAATGATCCGTGGAATCCAAATTCCGAAAAGTATACAGGGTGTTCCATTAAAAAAATCAAAGTTGATGTCGTTACCGGTTAAACCGGAAGTGATAGAGACATGTTATAATATCCAAAATCGGCATCTTATGATATTATATGTCATCCTAAAAGTTGAAAGCCATATGTTTTTATTCAAGAAAATAAAGGGCTGGGTAGTGATTTCGTTGTCACCCGGTATATATATATATATATATATATATATATATATATATATATATATATATATATATATATATATATATATTATATATATATATATATATATATATATATATATAATATATATATATATATATATATATATATATATATATATATATATATATATATTATTGTTAGTTCTTAGATTTCACATAGATAATGTAAGTTGTTTTCATTCCGGATATATCGTTTTCATTATTTCTTGGGAAGTTTGCAGACGTTTCCAGACGCATTGGTATTTTCAATGCTGTCTAGGTATCAGAAGTTTGAATCAGTCTTCCGACACCAGTTAGACGGCATGAAAATGTGATCTTTGGCGAACATCTGCAAACTCCAATCCTCCGCAGGGAAAACAATCATATATATAATAAAATATATATATATATATATATATATATATATATATATATATATATATATATATATATATATATATATATATATATATATATATATATATATATATATATATATATATATATATATATATATATATATATATATATATATATATATATATATATATATATATATATATATTATTTAAACTTATTAAAGATATGAATTATTTCTGGCTAAAACTCCAACAGCTTAAAAAAGGAGCTATCAAAACCAATATCATGACACCTGAAGTGGGCTTGAGGTTTCTAATCAAGCCTGAAATATTTTAGGGTTAACTTGACAAAGACACTTTACTTTTGGGTCACAAAGTCTCAAGCCTTAAAAGAATGTTTAAGTGATTGAATTGGACGTTTGGCAACATATAATAAAATAGTTTTAAAATGAATTTTTTTTTAATAAAAATTTAGAAATGAATAAAAATAAATTTATATAGGCTTAGGCCAACTATACAGACGATTTAATGAAAGATTGTAGGACACATAAATATCGAAAAGATAAATATAACTAATTTAGATTAGATTATTTGAGCGGATATTGCAAAAATGACCTCCACCGCTTCAACCTTACCAGATTTATTGTGATTTCTCCTATCGTTCTTTAAAGTACCTTGTCCAGGCCCGTCTTCTTAACTAGACTCCAGAGTCTTGACACTGGCCACTCCATATATCTTGCCGGTTTTGGCTTTTCCTCACCAAGCCTAGTAAACCTAAGCCTACATAGTGCTTCGCAGTGGCACCACACATGTACGGCTGTTTCTCAGCCTCCTGGCAATACCTAAACAGGCTATCCTCCACCAGGCCTATTCTTTTCAGGTGCTTGTTAAGTTTGCAATGTCCTGTTAGTTGACTTACCGTTATCCTTACGACTATGGCTCAGTAGGTCCGAGGTAAACTTGGCCGAGCAGATCTTAATGAACTGCTTTGCCTGTCGTTGTCTTGGTGTTTGTACCCACCAACTTTGAAACTCTTTGTCTAAACAGGTCTTAATAGAAGCTTTAAGAGGCCTGCCAAAATTTCACAGAATGGCTTAGGGCCTATCATTTCCATGGCTGATCCTCTTTTGGCTAGGTCGTCGGCCTCTTCGTTACCTAGGTGGCCCTCGTGGCCTGGTACCCAGGCTACCGTAAGTTTGTTTGCCAAGCCGACTTTTTCCAGGGCCTGTATACATTCCCCCACTAGTTTGGAATTAACTTTTGGAGAACTGATGGCCTTCAGGGCCGCTTGGCTGTCTGAGATAACTAATTTACAACCAGCGCTGAATTTTCTCTATTTTTAAAAGCTGATCCTGGTGTCTACTGGTGCCAGCAGAGTTCTTTCCTTTGCATTGCATATTAATAATCTACCCCTTAATTCATTTAAAACACCCACGGTATATTAAAAAAACTAAACGCAATAGCCGTAAAAAAGTGAGCCAAATCACTGTTTTTGGTGATACTCTATAAACTTCATAAGTATTTTAGAAGAAATACTTCTTGACGGGCAGGTGTATGAGAAAGCTTCTTATACGGGGTATCCCAAAAAAAAATTCCCCTCATTTGGGGCTAGACTCTACGACCAAAAATAAGGCAAACATCACTTATGTCAAAATTTTGAAAAATGTTTCCTTATGAAATTATGGCCATCTTAAATAATGAAAGGAAGCAAAAATCAAATAAAATGTTTGAATGTATATGATATATTAACTTAACACATAATAAAACAAAAACATTTAGATTAACAAAGATAAGTATTCGAAATGCTCACCATTTTGGTTGATGCATGCGTACAAACGGGAAAAAATGTTTTCTACACGGCTTATTGTTTCGTTTTTAATTTTTGCTAAAGCTCTATAAATGCGAATAATAACATCATCCTTACTGTTGGATAGGTCATGGTATACCGTATTTTTCAGATAACCCCAAAGCCAAAAGTCTATTGGGTTGAGATCCGGGGACCTAGGATTGACATTGACATCCGAAATTTACTAGTCTATCTTTATTAAGAAAAATTAGATTTAAATTGATAATTCTAAGTGAAAATTGTCCGATTTTAGTTTTTAAAATGGCTATAATTTCATAAGGAGACTTTTTTCGAAATTTTGATATAAGTGATTTTCGTCATATTTTGGGACACCCTGTATATCTTAGTATCTTGTTAAAGCCAAGGAAGTTTAAAGGTGTATGGAAGCCCAATACTGTAGAACAAAATTGTCCATGCATGCAGGGCAGCGGGAATCGGAGATTGGCCCCGCGAAGTTTGCGCAATGAATAGTAGGTCAGAGCCGGACTTCCATAATTCTTTGTTACTATCTATAAAGTTGACATCATCAAATGTCATATTCAAGCATTCACTGTTTTTTTTATTTTTTGCACAAAATTGTTGGTTATTAAACGATACTACCATAGAATATTTAAAATTATTGTGTAATATTGGATTTTATATCATCTGATATAATATGGAAAGAATAGATGGCGCCACTTTACAGCCTTCTATTTAAATGGTCGATATTTTTGGGAGTTTTGTATTTTTACCAAAAATATTTGTAAATAAATAAAAACACGATTTTTTAAAATAAATTTCAAACCTTGTATGATAGTTTCATGTACTTATCACCAATTTTGTGATAAAGAAGGGCAAGATAGTGTAAATGAGTTTAATCTAATCCTAAGATTGTGGTTGTACATTAAAAAGTGAAAATTTTTATAACTGCTTTTTAGGCATATACTTTTCACTAATAACAAACATTCATAAGACAGAATAACAGTGGTTAAAAATGTTTAGTAACCTTTGGTACCTAGGTATCCATTGTAACAGTAACCGTTAAATATTATGTGTCTACAGTATGTCGAGCTTAAAAAGTTGATAATGTAAGTTTAAGAAATCAAAAATCTAATTTCTTTTTAAACAAATACAGAAAAAGCAAAAAGGAACTTTAACATAAAATTGTACTGTCTTTCATTCAATTAGAGGGACCTGTATATATTAAAATTTGCCTGGTCTGCCCAGTAATTAATAATTTTGATCCTTTAAAAAAATGTACTAAATTATTAAATGAAATAAAAGTACCTAAATGTAAACCTTATTTCTTTTTAATAATCCACAGAAATGCACAAACATTGTGGAAATCATCTAAAAGATAGTTAAGATTGCCATACTTTTTTCACTGCTATTTCCTATGAAATTTTTATTTTCTATAATTCATAATTGATATATTATTATTTATTCGGTTACCTAACGTTACGTCTCATAAGAAGCACCTAATTTAAATATATGAAATACTTACCTAAAGTAAAAAATGCCGGGTATGTTACCTTTACATTTGCAAGATAAAACCATACAACCTCTAGTCATTTTGTTACGATATAATAAGTAGCAAACAATAAACACAAAATTATAGTCACAATTTAATAAACACTAATCACTAAAATAAGAAGGTTTTTATCAATCCAAAATAACTTCTGCAACCACAAAATATAATCACACAAAGCAAAACAATCGAAACTAATACGGCTCCCATAAAAGTATAATGTGTTGCCTAACTACACACTAATTTATCAGTGTGTAAGTAGGCAACACATTAAATTATTTCGTGGAATTTCGTTATTGCGCAAAATCGGTGGGGCCAACTTTGACAGTTATTTTCATACTGGGCTGGACATTTTTTGATCGAATGGGCCATAGCATTGGGCTTCCATACACCTTTAAACTTCCTTGGTTAGAGCGTGCTGTACCGAATTATGCGGAACTACCTCACTAATAAAATAGTATCTGTATAACAGAGTCCTTTGTTTAATTTTGTAATTGCCCATAACAACCCTTTTTTACTTAATTGATGTATTCATATTTTAGTCAAAAAGAGACAATATTTTTGGTAAACAACAGGAAAATTAATGATGATTAATATGATTTTTTTTATTATTACACTTGCTTAAGAGCTTTTTTTTAATTTACTAATGTACGAACGCAAGTCAACTTAGGAATATTATAATAAAATAAGAGCCAAAGTGTTTTTTACATAAACGAACATACTTTGAATATACACATATTTTGAAAGTTCTACACACGTAAATAAATTATTATATGTAAATGTGAGTTAAACCAAATATTTAGATTGACAGATAAATATTGGCATACATTTTGTTCACCAATAACAATACCGATTTGGAGTTTATTAATGTTAACCCACTGATAATTATCTGTCAATCAAAAACATTCGAAAATCGCTATTGGTTGCTATACACATTAACTTTTTTAAAGGTTTTGTTAATAAGCAAAAATTTTAAATATTTTTTAATTAATAAACAAATGATAGTCAAAAATAGTTTAAAATGTAATAGTTTAAAGCCAGTAGTAAAATGTTTTTGCGGGTCAATATTATTTTGCAAAGATATGAAATTTTTAAAAAAAATTCCTACCGTTTTTATTTATTGTCATTTTTGGCCATATATTTAAATATTTTATTTCAGAAAATTACCATTTTTGCCAGAAAAATGTATTTGTTGCATATTTTTTCATACAAAGTGTCTTGAAATTTGCATCAAATATTTTTAGGTAGGATTATACATGTAAAATTAGGACAAAATTTTCCGTAAAGGTATTTTAAAGACAGTAACTAAAAATAGTATATATATATATATATATATATATATATATATATATATATATATATATATATATAATATTTTATTATATTATTATATAATTTTTATTAATATTTTATAATATAAATTAATATATAAATAATATTAATATATATATATATATATATATATATATATATATATATATATATATATATATATATATATATATATATATATATATATATATATATATATATATATATATATATATAAATTCCTGAAAGTTTCACCCTTAATATTAATATTAAGTACTTGCCAAAGACGGAATTTTTTGAGAATTGAATGCTCTACAAAAGCGTCCATTGCGTCATAGTCGCAACTCACACCGGCGAGGTAGTACGAGTCACTTAACTTATTTTTTTTTATAAAATTCTCGTTTTCCTTTCTTTTTTGTTTATCATTAATGCGGAGCTACACAAAAAAATAAATAACAAATTTGTTGGAAATTTAGTTTTCTACAAAAAAGGATCCAATAATAGAATCGCTAAGACCACCAGTTCTGGAGATATTTGGCCTTATATTAATTTTACTATAAAATTTTTACAAATTATAATTGTATATACACATAATTTAATTAAACAAAATAGGTTTTTGAGAATGTAGTGCCCAATTCAACAAATAATAATTACGTATGTAGAAGTATGCTTTTTTCTAATTGCATTAAAATTACGGGCTTTCCAAAAGGATGAAAACCTCGGGTGTGGCTAAGACGGCTCCTTTTTCAGTTTTTAAGGTTAAAAACTGTGTAATATTGTGAAAATCGATATATCATAAGCTGCGTTATATTAGGTTTTTAGGGCACTTTAAAATGACCAATAAAATAGTCAAACATACATCAATTTTGGTGTATGGCATATTCCTGGTAATATATTACAAGTTTTATTTTAAATTAGCTTTTAGTAATTGAAGAGGGTCATATATTTTTTTATTTTCTTTATTTTACTTTTTTCTGATGACAAATACTCTTGATTTGTTAAAAAAAATGGATTAATGATATAACCAAATAATTTGGGCCAATATTTGGCTCGATCCAACCAAAAAGTAAGGCCCCTTAAATTAAGATTAAAAATAGCAATAAAGTTTTTAAGACTTTTGAACAGTTCAAAAGACATCGGGTAAAAATCTTGTTTAGGATTTTAGCCCCTTAAGAAGCTATCTCTAGTTATAAACATTATTAAGCCTCTTTTAATAAGCATAATACGTTCTAAAAATATTGCGCACCAATTTTGGAATACCTTGTATATGCAAAATCCTTGTTAATTTTACTTATTCCACTTTATAACAAAAAATATATTCTAGGATGAAAACAGGCCTACAAATCTTAACATGAAAATAAATGATAAGCACTTTCTTTTTCTAATTTTTCATAATTTAACTTGTTTTGGTTGACATTTGGTTTAACTGGAAAGTGTCACAAATAAAACATATTTTTAACGAGTAGATTCTTAACATCTAAATTTATTTTTATTGGGGAAATTTTTACAAAATGTCTAGTTTGGAAAACCCTTTACAAATGGTCACGACTTACATAGATACATACATAAAATATAATTTCTCTTGGCACAAGCAAAAGGATAACGTGTTTGATTTTAAACTAGGTCGCTTTTATGAATATTCCATGAAACGTCTGGGTAACTTGCAAATCTGTAAATTTTTATTTAAAAGTGTAAATTCAAAATTAAACTTACAAAAGGGCTGACCTTTGCATCGTTGACACTAAAAGTATTGTAATTACCAAAAAAAAAATGTAAAATACAGGGGACTATTTGTTTTAAATAGGTGAAGAGATATACCGTTCTACAAATATAAAAAATATCATACAACTATGTCTACACCGTATTATTAAAATCTGTTTTCTGTTAAAAATATTTTTAAAATTATACCGAGTAATCCACCCTCTTTTTTCCTGCATTTTTTAAGTTAGAAAAATAAAACTGGGAAATATCATATACTGCCAAATTTCAGGTTTATGACAACTCACATGACTTAAAGTGTGTTTCTCTGGAAACGGCCACAACTTTCGATTTTTAAACGAGACACCCCGTATATTTAAATTTCTGGGAACACTCTGCGTTTAACGGTTTTCCATATGTCATGTTTCGACAGCATTGAAAATGTTTTGTTTATTTTCTTTTAATAGTGGCCATGCTGGGTAAAAAAATATTATTTTGGTGAACAACTAACCAAAATTAAGAACACCCCGTAAATGCTTTATGTTTAATTTGATTGCCTTTTTGAAATTGTAAAATAAAAAAATATATTTTTTTAACGGGATTATATACTAGCATCTAGACATACCCCGGATATTTTGGCTCACGAGCTTTTTGACAGTGTTGACACATGAAACGCTTTATTATGCAGAAACTCGGCTAAAAAATTACATTTTAATGTAATAATTTAGAGTCTTTTTAATACGTCCCCGCAATTTTACGTCTAAAATATAATTGGGAAAATAAAAAGCCGCTTTGCTGACCGACTAGAACTTAGGGCTTTTGAATTTGTTTAAATTATTTGTAAAAGTTATAAACAAAATTTTAAAAACGTATTAGAAAAAACCCAAAGAATAATTAATTACACTTAAAAAAAATATATAACTTCTCCCATATCAAAAATTATAAAAATTTTGTTAATTACTTCTATGTAGGGATAATTTAGATAAATTCAAAAGAACTAAGTTCTAGTCGGTCATGGTTGGTTCTGGTTAGCAAAGCGGCTTTTTATTTTCCCCAATTATATATCAGACGTAAAAATGCGGAGAAGTATTAGAAACGATCCATGATTTGCTTTTTTTTACATTAAATGCATTATTTAGAAAAAGCCTATTTTTCGCCGAGTCTCTGTATAATAAAGCATGTTTCATGTGTCAACACTGTCAAGAAGCTCGTGAGCCAAAATATCCGGGGTATGTCTAGACGCGAGTGGATTATATGCGTTATTCTTTTGCTTGTGCCAAGAGTAATTAATTTTTTTATATGTAAGTCGTGACCATTTGTAAAGAGTTTTTCAAACTCGTTGGCTAATTAGACATTGTTCGAAAACAAATTACTTTTACAAAATGTTAAGAATCTACTTGTTAAAAATATGTCTTATTTTGTGTCACTTTCCAGTGAAACTTAATGTGGATCAAAACAAATTAAATTATGAAAAATTGCCAAAGGAAAGTGCTTATCATTTATTTTCATGTTAAAATTTGTTGGTCCGTTTTTTCCCAGGTGATATTTTTTGTTATAAGATGGAATACATTAAAGTTTGACTATTTTATTGCTCATTTTAAATTGTTTTAAAAATACCTAATATAACGCCCCTTATGATACATCGATTTTCAGTTTTTAACCCTAAAAAACTAAAAAGGTTGCATCCTATCATTAGGGACTCAGAGTTTTTTTTTTCGGTAAAAACTATAAAATTTCATTATTTACTACAAAAAATTGATTAAATAGGAACCTCCGTGTATGTGAGACCTATAAATAAAAATGTTAAAAAGCACAAAGTGCAACCTTATGAGATTAAGGATACTATGCCAACTTATCTTAGACAGATTCTAAAATAAATAACTATTTTTCAGTTGGCGTCTTTAACATACCTTCACGGAAAATTTTGTCCCCATTTTACATGTAAAATACTCCGTAAAAATATTTGACGCCAATTTCAAGACACTTTGTATGAAAAATTATGCAACAAATACATTTTTCTGCCAAACATGATACTTTCCTAAAAAAAAATTTGTTCAATGGTCATTATCAATGGAGTTAATGACGATAAACAAAAATGGTTGGGATTGTTAACAAAACTTTAATATCTTTGCAAAGCAAAAACATTTACTACATAATTTATCTATATATATATATATATATATATATATATATATATTATTATAATATATTATTAATTATATATATATATATATATATATATAATATATAATATTATATATATATATAATATATATATATATATATATATATATATATATAATATTATATATATATATATATATATATATATATATATATAATATATATATATATAATATATTAATATATATATATATAATATATATAATATTATAATATATATTATATATAATACATATATATATATATATATACTAAACCTATTACTACAAGCCGTGAAAAACCACTTAACACGCCGACAAGCCGGCAAGAGATTCAGATCGGTTTCCTCGGCGCGATGGCTAATGGCGTAATCCGTATCGAGGCGCATATTTTTAAATTATTTGGCCCAATTCAAAGACGCGTAAATAATTGATTTTCATTAAAATAATTAAATCAGTATAATAATTGAAAAAATACATATATTTATATAATATTTAAACTCTAAAACAAATTAATTTATGTGCATAGGTCAAGGCATAAGAACATGATGCTGTTGTAAAAGGAAACAAGTGTAATTTAACATTTAGTTGGTAATTTATTTATTTTTATTTTTTGTTTATTTATTTATTAAATGTGTCTAGTTTCCTTTTTTTTTTTTTTTGACTCAGCTCCTTTTCCGATTTTTCTGTGGCATTTTTGTTATTTCTTTTTTTAACATAATTATTTAAAGAATGTTTAAAATATAGAGCACATCATAAGAACATATTTTTGTTCTCGTTACCAAATAAATTGGGGAGCATAAATCATTGTCTATGCTTAAATTAGTTAGATCCACAGGATAGTTTTTTGATTTTCCATTTTTAGGAAGTCACCCCCAGATAAAGGGTCATTAAAATTTTTTTAAATCCGCACTATGGAACAGAACGTCTTTAACAATTTCTGTTAAGGACCTTTAAACCGCCACGTTGTGAAATAAAGTATTCTTGTCAATTGGTTTCCCTTCTTTAACAAGAAAAAAAACAGATGTTACAATTATTATATTTTTTTAAATTTTGTGGCATAACCGGCTATATAAATTTGTCCGATTTGCAATTTCATATTCATTTAGGTATTCAGTTTCAAGTAAAAACAAAAATTTTTCAGGAATTATTTTGGGTATTGTCCAATCAAGATCATTTTCCTGGATACAGCTGTCCCCCCTGTTTTTTAATCTCAGCTAAAATTAAAACAGGGCCTAAATATATTTTGAGTCTAATTTTTTCCTCAGATTTAAAATATCATCAAAGCTAACATTGTAATTACAACCTGAGAAGTCTGTATTTACCAAATCTTTTTTAACTTTTCAGTAGTAAATTACCTGGAAAATAAAACACAAATCAAATTTTGAAAATAAATAGTCAATTATTTCTAGTAAAACAGGGTACTATGGCAAAGTGCAGAATAGGTGTCGTTTGTGGGCCGACCAATTTTTTTCGTTAATGGTTTCAGCAGGACTTTTTCGGGAAAAGGGACTGTTTTTGAGAAGTAATGTGGTAAATTTGGAAAAAACTAGGCACTGCATTTAACTTTAGTCTAGTTTTGGTAGGTACCTTTTCTTGACCCATCTGGCAAGCGATAATCATCCTCTCTAATAATGTCACTTTCTAAAAAATGCTTAGCGCAAATCACAGAATATTTTGAGGGTGACCAATGTCTAGGAATATTCCTAAGCCAATGGGCTTTTAAGGTTTTCCCTCCTTTGGAAAGGTGAAAACAGATACATGGTTCTCCTGCATCAAGAGAAGTTTTATAATTGTTTCCCCGGGGACAAACAAGGACTTGGAGGAAAATAAAAAGGAATTAAATAGTATTAATAAGCAGGCCCAAGTACCTATGCAACGCAAACAAAAATCAAAACGAACGACAAAATTCCAAAATGTTACCTAAGTCTTACGGTAATTTCCAATGCTAATATTTGTTACTGTTTTTAAAAAATAACTAAAAAATACCTTCAAAATTAAAGAAAAAAACGAATCATTAAAACACACTTTCAATTTTAATTATTTTTTAAAAACACCACCACAAAATGTCAAGTTCATTTGCCGCCATTTACTTTAAGTACTTTATAACACCGGCACATTGCACCCCGCAGATATTCTAGTTTTTACGCAAGTCTGCGGTGTCCCGGTCATCACAAATTTCACACAGTAAAATTTTTTCATTTTTTGTCTTTATCTTAACAATTTTTTCTTTCAAAAAGTTGTTTATTACAAAACCAACAAAAACAGGTCATTCAAAAATTTATGACTAAACGTGGGTCGCTAGATCAAAGGCATAGTTCCAGTTTCCTTTAATTCTTGTGTAGTAGGGGCTGTGATATATATATATATTTTTATTTTAAAATTTTTATTTTTATTTTTATTTTATTTTTATTTTTATATTTTATTTTATTTTATTTTAATAATAATATATATATATATTATTTTATATTTTATTTTATTTTTATATTATATATATATTATTATTAATATAAAATATATATATTTTATAAATTAAAATATAATATTTATTATTATATTTTTATAATATATAATATATTATTATATATTATAAAATATAAAAATAATATTAAAATATATATATATATATTATATTATATATATATATATATATATATAAAAATATAATATATAATATTATGTATATATATATATATATATATATATATAAAAATTTAAAATAATAATAATAATAATATATAATATTTTTATTTTATATATATTTTATTTTATAAAAATATAATATTTAAAATATTATTAATTTTATATAATATATTTTAATATATTTTATATATATATAATTTTATATATATTTTATATATATTTATTTTATATATATATATAAAAATATATTATATATATATATATATAATATATATATATATATATATATATATATATATATATATATATATATATATATATATATATATATATATATATATATATATTTATATATATATATATATATATATATATATATATATATATATATATATATATATATATATATAGGGTGATTTATGAGGAAAATGTCAATACTTCAGGTACGTACTCATGGTCCATAAATAAGCATAAAGTCTATAGAAATATGGGTCCGCAAGGCCTTCGTTTTCGATATACACACGAGTTTTAAAGTATTTATTTATATTTTTTTATTAAAAAAAAATATATGTGTGTTGCTGAACCTAATTTTTAAACAATAATTTTACTGAAAATTAAAATACATATGGTTTAATTATACATTTTTTTTTTTCAAATTTTGCTACTATAAAATCAGGTGCGTGTCATGCGTGGTATTTTTTTTAAATCCAAATATCTCGAAAACGGTTGCTCATATTGACTTTTAACAAGTATACCTTTTTGACGTAAAAATAACAAAACAGTTATTTAATTTACTTAAAAATGTAATAAGGCCCGTACTAAAAAGTTGTGGTTGTTCAATTCAAAATAGTAAGAAGACGTGTAGGTGGCTCCCCCTACAAGTAAGTGCCGTAATAAGATTAGATTCGAATCCGTCATACCAAAAAACCCCCGGATACCAAATTATACTGTAATATTTACATTATCATAGATTTTTTTTTTAAAATAGAAAAATTAAATAAAAACTTTAACACTCTGTATTTCGAAAACGAATGCCTTGCGGACCCATATGTGTAAAGACTTTTAGGTTTATTTTTGGACCCTGACTTTGTACCTGCAGTATTGACATTTCCTCATAAATCACCCTGTATATACTTCAATTTAATTTCTTGGGACTTTTGGTTGACATTTATTTTGAAATTAAAAGGTTATTTTTAATTTTTCATATTGTTTCATTACAAACGTTTCGGCAAAAGCCTTCATTAGTGTTTATACATCCAAAATTAATATGGCAGTGGTTACTTATAATTATTACGTTTTTTTTTTGTTTTACATAAAATTACTTTACAAATTTACAATATAAATTATGTTTTTAGCTTACCCTAGAAGGAAATTTGTCCATTAACAATAAAAAACGTTAAAACACTACACATATACACATATGTCTACAAACATTTTAAAATCTACAGGAAATATATATATATATATATATATATATATATATATATATATATATATATATATATATATATATATATATATATATATATATATATATATATATATATATATATATATATATATATATATATATATATATATATATATATATTTATATTTCTGAAAAAATATTTTTGATAATTTATTCGTTTATTGATGTTTTGGTTTATATTAAAATGTTAGTAAATAATTCCCCTGAATAAACTTAATTTCTTTAGACATCCATTATATAGTAAGCTACTAGAGCTTTTCGAATTGTATCATTCGCTTCAAACTGAAAAGATCATTTTGAGAAATAATTTCCGCATTACTTAATACATCATGATTGTTTTGGTTATATTAAAATGTTAGTAAAAAATTCCCCCTGAATAAACTTAATTTTTTTAGACATCCATTTTATATTACTAGATTTTTAAATTTGTATCATTCGCTTCAAACCGAAAAGATCATTTTGAAAGCGTACAGATAATACCGCGCATTACTAATACATCATGATTGATTGTACTTCTTTTTCTATTTTTCTCTCTTTTAACAATCAGTCTTTTTACAAAGATATTTTTCCTTTAAATAACTGTTCCGCATATAGATCTTCTTTAAGTAAAAACTAAATTGATTGACTTGTTTTAAAAAGAATTATTACCTCTAATACCCACGGAATGTTAAACTAGGGCTAATCGTGAACCTGAACTTTTGTACGATTTATCTATTTATTTTGGAAACTATTTTGTCGCCACCAGTGTATTTTGCGTTATTTAAAGACTTTTTGCAACTTAGTGGTCAGAATGTTTTATTTATTTATTATAAGACCAATAAAGTACATTTTTAACCAGATATTAGAAATAGTCTAGTCGATGAGTGTGTTTCCTGCAAAAAATAGTTAAAAAACTTCGAAAAATATGAATGATAGCTCATTCGACGCAAAATGCAAATCTGAAAAAGGCGTTTTGAGATTTTTTTCCGCCAATAAAAATTGCAATTGTTATTACACAAAAAACGAAAAAAAAGAAGGTATTTCAATTTTTGATGATAACTCAAAAACCATAAGAGAAAGCGGAAATTGCAAAAAGATCCTTAAAGAAGAAAAAATTTCCAAAAAAATTATAATAAAATAATTACGAATTATTGTTCAATAAAAAGTGATCAAGAAAATAAATTTCTCTCGGTGGAAATCTAAAAAACTGCCAATAAAGCGACTTTTTGCCTAGTAAGTCAAAGCCACAATACCAATTTACATACGATCGTTTCTTAAAATCGTGTGATCAGAAAAAATGTTAGTGGCAAGAATGTCAGTGAAAAAATGCTTCTTGCGTACTTTGAAAAAAGTCCAAAATATGGATGATAAACATAAATAATCAGGACATGAGCAGATATTACAAGCTAGTTGCCTTTTTAAAGCGAAAGGGTGAAGGATATCGACGAAAAAAGTCTAAAATAAGAGAACAAATCGACAAATTTCTCGCAGAAGCCCCGGATGAAATATATCTTAAGCAAACAGTAGCCGCAATTTTCGGTGTATTTGGAGTCTGTCGTCGAGAAGAATTGTGTGATTTGACATTCAATAACATTGAAGATTTGGGATCTTAACTAATTGTGCATATACCAGGAACAAAAACTAATGCGCAACGAACCTTTCTAATTAGTGGTTCCTTGTGTTTATATACATTATGGAAAGTACGTAGCCCGCGGTCCAGTAAATATTAATCATTTAAACCATAACTCCAGTTGGAATCAACACATTTGGTAAAATGCCTGCCCAAATGGTTAAATTTCTAAATTTGCCTGATTCTCATCCTTAAACTGGACATTGCTTCCGACGTTTCTCAGCTAGTTTATTGGCGAACTTTCGTGCTAATCTTACTACAATTAAGAGAAACGGTGGATGAAAGTCCATTACAGTAGCAGAGGGTTATATAAAAGACTCGCTACAAGAGAAAAAGAAAATTGCTGATCAAATTTTGTCCCAAATTTTGGTGGATGACATATACATACAAGTACATATCTTACCAAAGTAAATTGTGTAACAACCACCAATGAGATTGGCCATGAAGTTTCTTATTCTAATTGTATGTTCAGTAATTGTACTTTTAATTAAATAAATGATTTATTTTAATCTAAGTATTACGTTTCTGTAATTTCTTGTCTGTGTTAAAAGTAAATCACTTTTAGCACAAGTGCTAAAAGTAATTACCTTTAACACCAGTGTCATAAAATGACATTTTAGTCACTGACAGCATGCGTTAAAAATTAAACTTTTACTGACGTTTGTAGAAAAATATATTTTAAAGCATAAAATCATGTTTTTCCATGCAAACAATCGGTTGTAATGTTTCACTTTGTAACAAAAATATACGTATTTTAAACATACTTAATCATATTTTTTCGGCTCACAAGATAAATGCTTGGCGTGTTTGTGTCTGCTTAGCCGAAATGTAGTATAACATCAGAGCCCCGTATTTGAAATACTGTTAACATTGTTTCGGACATTTCGGATTTGGCGTTAATTGGTGTATTTGATTGCTTAGCAGATTAAATCAAGATTTAATCGATAATTTACCACTGATTGTTGTGAAAATAGACATAGGTGTCTATGAAGTATACAGGGTGTTCCCTTATGATATGCTGATATCACAAGTCGACACAATTTTTGTAACATCGATGAGAATGCTTATCTGGCGATTCATTTAGGAAGTTATTAAGACCCTTTTTTCCCAGAAATTGGCCTAGCACGTCCCATTTTAGTACCTGCTTCTCTTTTATCTAATGCAATCTTTGAAATCATTTTTACCTGCCTTAGGACCGGAAAGTACAACAAGACCGCAGTGGGGTTATTTTTACAGTACTGTACGAACCTTTAAAAGTTTTATTGTTTTCTGCAGTTTAGTTGGTTTCTGTCTCGTTTACAGTACAGTCAAGTGTTTAAGTCGATTTTGACACAAAATGGCAAGTTCGAGTCGTCGTTGTTGCAAAAATGCAGCTGATAAGTTTTTCTATACGTGTGGACGATTTATTATTAAGTCCCAAGCTAGATCTATATCTGAGGAAGTCAAAAAAGCCTATTTTTTATATTTTAAGTGCCAAATTGGGGATCAAGATAAACGTTGGGCTCCTCATGTTTGTTGTGTAAGTTGTTACGTAAATTAAGTGCATTGGATGTATCGCAGGAAAAATTCTATGCCGTTTGCTGTTCATATGGGGTGGAGAGAACCTACGGCCATGTAAGTTTACTACTTTACTACTTTTGCATCACTAAAACAAAGGGATTTCAAAAAAGCATAGTATCCAGGAACTACCGTTACCGATAGCGCCTTTAAACCAGGAAATTGTGTTTCTTAGTGATTCTAATAACTTATTTGAATCATATAAAAGTCGCCAAAAAGGCCTTTTAATTTTTAATATTTTTTTTATGATTACTTGGACGGGAGAGAATAAATTTTAGTACCACTGGAAGCTTTTTTTTATCACCAGTGTCGTTTTTTAGAAGAGGCCAGGGAGGGGCCATCCACGTTATGAAACAATAAAATTAAAAAAAAAAAATAAATAATAAAAACAAAAAGCTCAGAACCAAGGAAATATTTTTTAAATGCGCTTTAATAAAGTTGGTCTTTTGCAAAAAATGTATGTAATTTAGTTAACCTTTCGAGTTGAGTGTCTTAAAATCAACAATAAGAGATGGCAATTGCTTTTCTTTGTACAAAGAACAATAGCTTACGTTTATCCCAGAAACAGTGGAAACTTGACTTGTCCTGAAGAAAATGTTTTTCCCGAGAAAAAGTTTTTAAGTGCTTTAAAAAGAAAGTAATTACTTGACCACTTGCTACCTTTATCCAAAAATCGCCATATTGATTGCCGTCTTTCATGCTTCGTTAAAGCATTTAAAATTAATTACTTTGCTGCAAAATCCCTAACCGACAATAGGTTTTTGTTTAAAACTTACGTTGTACCCATGAACAAAGCCTACATTTTCAGGGTATCCACTTAGAAAAAAAATGTCGGTGGTTTTAGCTTTGAAAATTTTACAGAACATATTTTTAGGGTAATTATAAAATACGAGAAAAATTATCTTGAGGGATGAAAGAGTACACTGTCTTATTTTAAATATTTGCTTTTTTAAATTTTAAAATGTTACGGTAATATTTTTAGTCTACTTTTATTTGACCATAAAACAATACAGGGTAAATCATATTTTTTAATAATAATTACAATGTTATAATTACATTATATATACAGGGTAAGTCTATGAAGTGAATATATACAAACATATTTTGGTTTTTGCTATTCTAAATTTTGTAAACAACGTTATGTATACACAGGGTGTATCAAAAAGTCCTTACAAAAACAAAGTTCAGTTTTTTAAATGACTTCCTATATTTTTTGTTACATTTTTGTTTTCTGCATAAAATTCTAGATATTTTTTATGAGGCATATGATATCCCTATATTCAATTGTTTACGGATATTCCCATTTAAATACAAATTTAGAAGAAATATATATATATATATATATATAATATATATATATATATATATATATATATATATATATATATTATATATATATATATTGTTATATATATATATATATATATATATATATATATATATATATATATATATATATATATATATATATATATATATATATATATATATATGGTATTATATATATATGAAAAATCGATTTCGCAGATCAAGTCTGCATCACTTAAAACCTTAGAAACAATTGAACGATCCCGATTGTCATTTGTTATTTGGCAGTAAATTTGAATTTTGTAAGGTCGGTTGACCGAAAGTCCCCTTATTTGTCAAAATATCAAAAAAATTTATAAGGATCAGTTGTTCAGAATTTAATTTTATGGCTATGTGTAAAATTTTAAGCCATTTGGTATACACAAAAATTTGGACATTTTCTTTCCATAAAAATATTTTTGTTTGAAAAATTGAATTTTTAAACGTAAAAATTAATATTTTGAAAATTGCGAGTTTCAGAATTGTTTAAAAAATACTCAAAAATGATTTGACAACTCGAGTTTTCGAAAAATACAATTTTTTTTTAAATTTTCTTTGGAAAAAAGGACTAACATACTAAAGTAAAAAAAAAATTGTTCCAAAACTTTACTTTAGGTCTAAAAAAACCTGTTTCTAAATGGTAAAGAAAAATTTTTTAAACCA
Organism: Listronotus oregonensis; assembly: GCA_019359885.1. Lineage (NCBI taxonomy): Eukaryota > Metazoa > Arthropoda > Insecta > Coleoptera > Curculionidae > Listronotus > Listronotus oregonensis. Next base: position 101,856 of record JAHBCN010001335.1, on the reverse strand, counting down.
AAATATTTTTATGAAAAAAAGTCCAAATTTTTGTTTTTATCCAAATGGCTCAAAATTTTACACATAGCCATAGAATTAAATTATGAACAACTTATCCTTATAAAGTTTTTCGATATTTTGACAAATAAGGGGACTTTCGGCCAACCGACTCAACAAAATTCAAATTTACTGCCAAATAACAAATGACAATGGATGTTCAATTGTTTCTAAGGTTTAAGTGATGCAGATTTGATTTTCAAAATCGATTTTTTCTAAACGTCATAATAAAAAAAATCCATATGTCGCATACTATATGTATATATATATATTATATATATATATATATATATATATATATATATATATATATATATATATATATATATATATATATATTATATATATATATATATATATATTATATATATATATATATATATATATATATATATATATATATATATATATATATATATATATATGTGATGATTGTTAACACTTAAAAATTAAAGTACTAGTAAGCTTAAAAAAAACTCACTAAATGAAACTAAGTAAAAGGCATACCTTTAAATACATGTACCAACTGATTTGTCATAATATGCCATAATTGTGGATCAGTATCCACAACCACAACTACGTGCTGTCCATTGGGCGTACATTCTATCAGTCTAACGTCAGGGGTGGTCATTATTTTAGACTGGGCTGGCAGAGGTGGCTGTAACCAATCATTTAAGGGTACAACCAGCGGTAGTGTGAATCCATCGCACCATGCCATCGCTGACGTCACTAGGGCGCTCATCAAACCACCTCCACGTTCGGTCACTGGTCGTAACCATGAAATTAGCTTAAAAATAAATTAAAATATATTTTCCCCAGTGTCCACTTTTTATAGTTTAGTCGAGAAGTGTGTTTCCTGCGAAAAATAGTTAGAAGGCTTCGAAAAATATGAGCGATAGCTCATTAGACGCGGAATGCAAATCTGAGAAAGTGTTTTGAGGATTTTTTCTGCCAATAAAAATTTCAATTGTTATTAACAAAAAATGAAATGAAAGTTTTAAATTTTAATGAATATTTTACTCATGTATAAATTTTTCCATAAGACACGTTAAATATCAAAAAAAAATTCAGCGGAAATTTTGCGTTGCCTAGACAATGTGGTATTTCCACTTACTTACAAACACATCACCAGACAAACCTGTTTGTTTGTATTGTCAATTAGAAACGTCAAAATCAGTCAAAATGAGTCGATTTGGTCATGTACACGATGAAGAAATAGATAAAGTAATTAAAAAAAAACGATTTCAGTTATAGTTTTAACTATGTTGCATGAAATTGAAAATTGTATGACAAAAAAAAAAATTAATAGTATTATACTCCCATATTTCTCCATTCTAGAAATATTCTCCCTAAATACCGCTCGTGCATAAAAATTAACCGGATAATTTTCATTCAAGCTTGTTATACAAATTCCACTCGTTCTTTGAACTCGTGAAATTATAAATAACAAGCTTTCATAAAAATTATCGGTAATTTTTAAGCACTCGTGGTATTACCCCGATAACTCAAAAACCTTAAGAGATAGCGGAAATTGCAAAAAAGATCCTTGAAGAGGAGGAAAATATTTGCCAAACAATTTGCTGCCAATTCTACGCTTGATCCTCCTATTAATCTTCCCTTCCAACAGCTGTCCCTGTTTCCCATAAAATGTCCGATTTAATTTTTAAAGTCAAACAGATCAAGCGTATTCTTTCTTCTCTTAATACTAAAAAATCGTCTGGGCTGGATGGCATACCAGCAATCGTCTTAAAAAAATGTGCTCCCGAGCTTGCACCCATCTTAACTCGCCTCTTTCGAATCTCTTACGACACGGGCATTTTCCCGGAGAGTTGGAAAACTGCACGTGTGCAACCTGTCCCCAAAAAAGGATCCAAAAGTCTCCCTTCCAATTATAGACCTATATCTCTTCTTTCAGTTGTTTGCAAAGTAATGGAAAAATTCACTAATTGCCAAATCTTAAAGTATCTGGAAAAACATAAGATCTTACATGATAGACAATATGGATTCCGTCACAGTAGATCCACAGCTGATCTTCTTTCCTTTGTCTCACACAACTGGAACAAGTCCCTTGAGTTTCTTGGTGAATCCCAGATCGTTGCTCTTGACATATCCAAAGCTTTCGATCAGGTCTGGCATGCTGGGCTTCTTAACAAACTTCCTTCTTACGGTCTTCCACCTAAGCTTTGCTCTTGGCTTTCCAGTTTCCTTTCTAATCGACGTATATCAGTTAGTGTAGATGGTCATTCCTCCAGCTTCTACCAAATTAATGCTGGGGTCCCCAGGGCTCAGTGCTGGCACCCACGCTGTTTCTTCTACACATTAACGATCTTCTCTCTTCCACAAACGATCCCATCCATAGTTTTGCTGACGATAGTACCCTCCACTCTAGTATTCAATTTCTTAAGCCACCGTGTAATCCTGATTTCGAAAACAAGCGCAGGTCAATGCAAATATCTCTTTCACAAGACCTCAAACTTATCTTGGATTGGGGCGCCAAAAATCTTGTTCACTTTAATGCCTCGAAAACACAGTCATGTTCGCTGTCGCGAAAAAAGTCTGCAAATGCTCATCCCTTACATATAAGCGGCCAAGTTCTGCAGAACAAAGAGTCGTTTAATCTTGTCGGCGTTACTTTTGAGAATAACCTCAACTGGCACAAACACATTTTATCCATAGCTTCGGCAGCTTCAAAAAATATTGAATTTCTCTTCCGAGCCAGAAAATATTTTCTTCTTCCAATTGTACACTCATGTATCCCAAATCAGACCCTCTTTAGAATATTGTTCTCATGTCTGGGGAATGGCGTCCCCTACAACACTTAGCATTCTGGACTCCATTCAAAGAAGAGCCGTTCGTCTTATTAATGATCCAACGCTCACAGAAAGGCTTCCTATTCTTGCCCACCGTCGAGCTGTAGGGGATCTGTCGCTCTTCTATAGGTATTTTCACGGCTTCTGCTAGAGGAGTTGGCTAGTATAATTCCTTCTCTGGCAGCTCCCAACAGCAACAAGTAGTGCAACTTGTATGCATCCTTTTACAGTTCAGTTAGAGAGGCCCCGAACTTGCCGCTTTCTTCGTTCCTTCATCCCTAGAGTGTCAAGACTATGGAACCTGCTGCCCGCAGAAGTCTTTCCTTCTCCTCCCAATCTCCAAAAATTTAAGTCCCGTGTGAACAAACTCCCTCTCACCACACTAAAGACACCCACGGTACGTTAGTACTTAGGCGTCAGCCTTCGTGGACTGTAAAAAAAAAAAAGTTATAAAGTTATTAAAAACAAAGCATCAATATTTCTTTAATTTTTTATGGCGTGCTCTTGTTAGGTGTGTATATAAGAAGGGCTTCACGATGCAAAAAAATTATACGACAATTATTTAAACATTTTTTTTAATGTAGAATGAAGACAAAAGTTCAAAACAATTTTGTTAATTAACAATTGTCTAACTACTTGAAAAATTAACTTTGAGTTAAATTCTTAACGAAATAAATTCTTATAAATTTTATGAATAAATCATAATTTTTTAAAATTTTTCTATTTAATAACCTAAAAAAATTATTTAGTGTAACGTACTGGGTTTTGACGCCGACCTTGCAATCAAAAATGTTGGCCCATTTTCAGCGTTAAATTAAAATTATAAATAACGGAGATAGAACTCCGGGAGTTGAGAATTTTTATCGGAAATTTTTTCCTCTTTAAGGATCTTTTTTGCAATTTCCGCTATCTCTTATGGTTTTTAGTTATTTTCAAAAATTAAAATTGCTTTTTTATTTCGTTTCTTGTTAATAACAATTACAATTTTTATTGGCAGAAAAAATCCTTAAAACGCCTTTCTCAGATTTGCATTCCGCGTTAATATTTTTCGAAGCCTTCTAACTATTTTTCGTAGGATACACACTTCCCATCTAGACTATTAGTAGAATAAAGGTAATCAAAAAATTTAAATCGACTTTGAAAAAAACTAACTAAAATTTACGAAATAATGTTTTTTATATATACACTAAATTAAACAACAACAACGAAATTAAAAGTAGGTACGGACTGGTATAGGAATCTATAATCTCACCAGCACTCTTCTTATTTGTATTCTACTATAAGTGAAGTAAAAAAATAAAAAACGCTGGTTTAAAAAATATGCCCTCATTTAGTTCAATAAATTTTAATACATATTTTAACAGAATTAATAAGAATTTAAAGTAAAGGCCTTAAAGTTTTTATTTCAACCCGAAAATTCTTCGGAAAAACTTTCCTTTATAGCTTGTAAAAGAAAGCTTTAGAGATGTCGTTAATCAGCTATTCAAATTAAAGCCATTTGAATACATTAGGGAACAAAACATAGACAGACTTTAAAGTATAAGTTTCATCTTTTAAGCAGCTTTAAAGCTAAACAAAGGAGTATACACTGGAGTTTTGGTTTATAGTACAAATTCTTTGTTCTAGAAGACGAAACAGACTGCTTTAGTGATGTCTAGCTTTGTAACATCGGAAAATTGCACAGATTGGGTGTGGCATCATTTTCAACACAGATTATTTTGAATATTACTAAACAAAATTTTACAAGCTTCTCTGACTCTCTTAAAAATGTGCTTTTTAAAATTAAAATAAAATTCCCTTTTCCAGTATATTTAATAGTAGTGAAAAACCAAACAAAATAACAGTTCATATATATATATATATATATATATATATATATATATATATATATATATATATATATATATATATATATATATATATATATATATATATATATATATATATATATATATAAATATAGTTTTTGTTGTCAGTTATGGACTAATACTGTAATCTCATATTATTCTAAAGTTTTATCGGCTTGATTTTTTGCTGTTATTCTATAAAACTGCCAAATTTATACAGATTTAGAAATTATTAAAAAAACACTGTTCTAAAGTAAGACTAATGGAAATCGTCGCTGTAAAGGATTAAATTTTCGTTATTTTTCTAAATCCATTTCTTGTAAGCATTTATACAGAGCGATCCCTAAGTTAAGGTTATTTTTTAACTGTGTATAAAACTCGTTAAAAGAGGCAACTTTCTGTAATATATGTTTTTAAAACCCAAAATAACAAAGCTACATAAGTTAATTTAAAGGTGTGTCTAGTGCGGGCCTGAGCATAAAAAGATAGTTTATTTCTTATTTACGTTTGTTTTTTGTCTTGTTAATCAGGCATTATGACTTAGTCGTATTGCTTTAAACGGACGACGACGAGTTCATTTTAATTTTAAATTATTGTTAAATCACCAAAATGGCACAATCTAAAAACAATTAATATGTAGATATGTTCCTTATTTATGGAGAGTGTCGTTAATCTGCGATTGCTGCTTCGAGATTGTACGCGCGACGGTTTCCCTTGCGGGCTCATTTTGGACCCAAGTACTTGGGTGATTGCAAGTTAGGTCGGTTTAAGTCAAAAAAAATGTGGACAACATTGCGGAAAATTCACGTCCAACGTGTCCAAGCACTACAGCCAAAGGATAACCTTTAAATGAATGGCCTATAAGATGGTTTAAAAAAAAAAATCGCAGTTATCCATAGCGTTACTAATTTTTTGGCTTAACCACAATAAGCTTTTAGTTTGTGATTTATACGACAAAAGCAATTTAACAGTCCCAACCTAAACCCGACTAAAAATTTATGGGGTTCACATGGGAAAACAAAGTAGGACATTAGCGCAATCAACACAAGAGTTGTAAATTTATCAAATAAAGTAAAATATGGCAAAAGTTTGACCAGGATTAATAGAGAGCAAATACATAAAAAAAATAATTTATTACCCGTAGTTTGCTATAACTTTTTGCATATAAATTTAAGGATGTTTATTGTGTCCATTTTAATTTTTAATTGCAAAATCTAAGTTATAAATAACCATAACGTGGCCCCGGAAAAATGGTGACAAAGTCAGAATATTTGGTTTAAAAAAATACTTGATCTAATGTTAGATCTCAGCACTTCAGATAAATTGAGATTTTTGGACAGGACTTGGCCCTTAATTTACGTGGGTATTTTAGTGAGATTATATGTTTATCAAATAAAAAATGTTGACCCTTTGATAGCGTATTGATATACTATTTAAAAGGGTTTAAAAAGTAATCAATGCAGAGCTGGTATACCATATTCAGACTTCGTTTTATAAGTAAACTTGGCCTCAATGCAGTAAAATAGTTACAAAAGATTATTTCGGAAATTATGTGGAAACGCGGCACCGACAGGAACATTTTTAATCAATTTTCTCGATGTCTACTTATTTCCTTTTTCACGCCCGGCACCTAAATGGTTTATTTTTAGCCTATTCATTTTCAGTGAAGTTAAAAATTACTCCTGATACCAAATAATATTCTGCTGTATCTTGGCCCTAGTAAATTTTTTAGGTGTAAGATATAGGTTATGAGGATTAATATTTTAAAATTTAGGTGAAAACTAACACTGATTTTTTTACGAGAGACAAAAAGCGTTTTTTTGCAATAAACAAATGGGCATAACGGAGCACTTCTTGCCCAGCTTAAGTTTCGGAGAGTATTTATAAAGCTGTTTTTACATTTTGAAAGATTTCTGGCGGGCAATTTTTCTTGCTGCAATTTTGCTATCGCATCTTCTTATTTTTAAAATTATACGGCGGGCGCTATTTTTGTCATTATTTTAGTGATTTTTAACAATTCAAAAATTAATTTGTGGTTTAATTTATTCTCTCGATGATGCTTCGTCAATCATGGCTTACAGCGAATGTGATCGTCCCCAATATTGGGGTCATCATAAAGTAAGGGGTATACGTTAAAGTCTTGTATAATTTTAGTAGCAAAAAGTAAATTGAATCTAGTTGCCTTAAAAATTGGATTTTACTGTATCTATGGGAAACAATCGTGTCAACAGTTGTCAGACGTAATCATCGCAACTTATAGAATTACTCGTATTATCAAAGTAAACCCCACGTAAACGTAAATTCAAACAATTTAAACTTTAATAATATGGATCTACAAACAAGAATTGGTTTAGTACAATGTTATTACAAATGCGGTAGAAGTTACACTAAGGATTACGAAGATTCCCTACAAAAATGGGTTTGAGAGCAGAGCCTTGCCAAATGAAAGCATATAGTTATTTGATTAGCAGATTTAAAAGAACAGGGGCTGTAACTGACCTACCGAGATCAGGAAGAACAAGAATTAGCGATGTTCAAGTTGCAGAAGTTCAAAACGTAGCCAACACTAATCCGCTAGCAATCAGTCGTGTAAATTCGATATCTAAACGACTGCAAATGCCATACACCACGGTTTGGAAAATTTTACGCAAAATTATAAAAATGTATCCTTATACTAGTAAACTGAAACTGCTGAAAATTTTGTTTTTATCCAAATGGCTCAAAATTTAACACGTAGCCATAGAATTAAATTCTGAACAACTTATCCCAATAAAATTTTTCGGTATTTTGACAAATATAGCTTTCGGTCAACCGACCTAACAAAATTCAAATTTACTGCCAAATAACAAATGACAATCGGGATCGTTCAATTGTTTCTAAGGTTTTAAGTATGCAGATTGATCTGTAGTACTGTATATATATATATATATATATAATATATATATATATATATATATATATATATATATATATATATATATATATATATATATATATATATATATATATATATATATATATATATATATATATATATTTAGATACGTACCTGTGTTCCTAACTGAAACGTGTCTCTTGTTAAAACATCAGTGGATTTTCGTATCGAATAATAAACAAGTTCGATTTCTCTGTCGAGGAGGTAACATCGCACGTGCTCTAACAGACATCTTAGGTAACTTACGGAAAAAGTTTGTAGCTAAAAATTAAAAATGTACACATTAAATTGAGCTAAGCTTCTGAACTTATATATTATTTTTTGCGGCACAAAAAAAATGTTAGTTCTTTTGACCAGACCAATTTTTATGTGTTTTTCGATTCCCTGAATCCAAATCCTGACCCCGTTTGGCTTCATTGGGCTTGAGTTTTGAGTAATTCGCGAAAAACGCTAAAAATTTACGTCCATTTTTGCAACTTCTAGCGATTTTTAGCGTTTTTCGCAATTTAGTTGAAACTCAAGCCAATGGAGCAAAACGGGCTCCGGATTTAAATTAAGGGCATCGAAAAACATATAAAAAAGTAGATCTGGTTAGTCAAAAGTCCCGACAACTTTTTTTGTGTGCCAGTGTTTTGAGTTAATTGCGAAAAAAGTAGCTATTGAACCCCATGAGATTCAAACATATATTTCAACACATAAATATAATGATACCTTAATCCATGAACTATATAAGGAAAAAAATAACTGTCTAATTTAACCTAAGTCATGCGATTCAAACCGGTTTTAGCATCTCATTTATTTTCTATGATAAAATAGCTTTCAATGTAATGTCAGGAGAAATTTGACTAATGAAATTGTAGTTCTCCTTAAAATCACGTAGAGAAAGGGGCCGTAGTGACTGAAATTTTAGAGGAAATTTAGTTAGACATCAACGTAAAGGTTTAAACAGTTTTTTTAAAACTTGTTCTTTTTTTATGGGTGGAAAAATAAATATTTTATGTGTTTTGACATACATTTATAATTTAATTATCTCAATAATTTCTTGGTAAAACGTCTTAAATTTTAAAAAAGTTGGGTTTCTCGTTGCATTAGAAACTAGTGCAATTTAACAAACTGACTTATACCCATTGGCGTAGCCAGAATGAGGCAGAGGGTCACGGCCTCACCTATAATATTTAATGTCCCTTCCAGAAACAAGGATGCAATAAGGGACAGCCAGGCGTTACTAGGGGCAGTTGTAAACCCCAAGGTAACGTCCAAGCTGACATGGGAATGCCAAAAAGAACTGGAAGGCCTGGGAGAATGCAACAGGGTACCAGGACATTCGGGAATAGAAGGCAACGAAAAAGCGGATGAGCTTATGAGACAGGGATCATCCACACCAAACTTTGGACCAGAACCTGCACTTGGAGTGACCAAAACCACAGCACGAGGGCAAACCAGGGAATGGATCTAAAACAAACACGAGAAATACTGGGGGAGCCTCAGTAGAACAGGACATGGAAAAAGCTTCATAAGGGGCCCATCGAAAAGAAAGAAGGAAGAACTAATCAACAAAGTAGGAAAAGACTTTGCATAACAGTAGGGCTGTTAACAGGACACAATAACCTAAGAAGACACCTACACAAGTAGGCTCCTATAATGGGGACACAAGTTGCAGAATGTGGGACGAGGAGGAAGAAACAACCTACCATTTCCTGTAACAATGTAAGGCGTTAAATCACAAATCATAGGCATTATTTAACCGAAAATGAGCCCAAACCAGTCTCGGTGTTATACAGACTTGTAGAAGGAACAAGACTATTGAAAGGACTGGTGTAAAAAATAACGGGAGATTAGGCACAAAATACCCAAGAGGCTGCGCTGCCTTCGGTAGAAAATCAGGACGACTCCCAGGAAAGAAGAAGAAGAAGAACGTTATTAGGTTATGAAAAATTCATTCGTTTTTTTTTTTGGCTGTCAATACATGACTAAAAGGTAAAGGCCTTTTTGGACAGTAGGTGGTGAAAAAAAAAAATGTCGACAAGGAGGGGCTGATCAATCAGCACGTATAAACCTCTCCTACCGACCAATCAGCACATTGAAGCGAGAGAGGTATAAAGTATACAGTCCAAGCTTCTAACTTGAAATAAATTCAATATTATTACAAACAAAAAAAGGTCCCATGAAATTTTTTGATATTGGCTTCCCAAGCGATCGTAACAGATTGACAGCTGTCAAATTTAAAGCTGTCATCTTGATATAAAAAAATTATAGTTGTTTGTCATGACATTTTATATTATGGAGCGTACCTTTTGAATACACAGGGTGTGTCAAAAAAGCTTTAAATGTTCTTTTTGTTTTTGGATATGTGAGATCGATTGGGGAGATCGAGTCAAAAATCCTCTAGGGGGCATCTATTAAAAAATGAAAAATCATAGTAATATTGTCAAAGTTAAAGAATTATTATAAACAAAGAATTAAAGTTTTTAAACTGTTATGGCGTTATCTTGTTAAGTATCTATATAAGAAGGGCTTCACGACGCGAAAAATTAATACCACTATTATTTAAACTTTTTTTTTAATGTACAATGAAGACGAAAGCTGGAAACAATTTTGTTAGTTGACAATTGTTTAACTTGTCGAAAAATTAACTTAAGTTAAATTTTTAACAGGAATAAATTCTTTGAAGTATTCTATTAATATTTAACACCCTAAAAAAATTATTTAATGTGACGGCGGCCATAAATTGTCGGGCAAAATTTGACAATCCGTGTCAAAATCATTGTTTTTCGTAAACCGGGTTTTTCACCTATAATTATTATTTGAAGTACACAGTCACCCCACAGACCTTTAATATAAATTTTTGCTAAAACAAAACAAACAATGATTGGGTAAGGAATTCCATTAATTTATACAGAAACTAAAATCAAATTGAATATCAACTAATAAATTTAAAAAAAAAAAAATCAGTATTTTATGATAGCTCCATTCTTTTCGATCACCAAGGCCAATTTTTTAGAATCAAGGGCAATGTTTTATTTAATCCTCAGTAAAACTATTCCACGCCTTTGAATTTTGCCCATAACTCTTCTTCATTTGCGGTGAACATGTGTTGACTGGTTTTTTAACTATCAGTCCCCATACATTTTCCATCGGGTTAACGTCGGACTTCGCGATGGACAGGGAAGGATTCTAACCTGGTTGTTTCTTGACCAGCGGTGCCCCTTCCGGCTGTATGGACCACAGTTGTGGGCTGATTGATAAAATCATTTCCATAGACATTATAGGCGGTTGGCAGCATGATATTTTGGAGTATTTCGGGTAAGAATTGGCGTTAAGTCTGCCCGGGATATGATGGCAAACGTCCACCCATCCTGCGCCGATACACCCCAAACATTGACCAAAAACCCTTACTCTGTTTTATCTTTTGGGGTATGTCTCTTCAAATCTTGAATTTGGGGTCTATATACACGCATACTTCCATTAAAATTTGACTGGAAAACTTTTATCACTATATATTCCCCTTTTTCCCAGAAACGTATTTCCTGTGGTAGGTACTCAGGCAAAACCCAACCCTTTTTGTTTATTTGCCTTTTAAAAATATCATAAATATTCAAAAAACCGATTTGGTCGAAATTTGGTGCATTATTTAAAATAATAAGGTGCTTATTAAGCACTAACTAGATTAAAATTATTAGCCCAGTGGCGTCTCAGTGGGCACCAAGCCAATTATTGACGAAAAAAGTACACCAATGATTTTTTTTATAGTTTTTATTTTTTTTAAGATTAAAACTAAAAATACCTTTTTACTTTCCTTTTGTTTTCTTCATATCTACTTCGTTTTCGAGAAAAAAAAAACCACATTAACTCATTCTAAAAACATCCATGGAAAAATAAAAAAAAACCAAAAACAAAAAATAAACAATTTCACCTTAAAGTAAATAAGCAAAATGTCCACCTTCTCATAAAATAGGGACTGCAACATTTGGAAGTTTCGTACCGTAGTATACACTATAATATATATAAATATATATATATATATATATATATATATATATATATATATATATATATATATATATATATATATATATATATATATATATATATATATATATATATATATATATTTTTGGCCAAACAACACAATATCTCAAAAATCGATTAAATGGGCATAAATATGACAAGAAAAATAAAACAGCTTTAACTAAACACGAAAATGAAGCAAAGCATACTTTTAATTATCAGGACACAAAAATTTTAAAACAGAACCAAATCCGAAAAAAAAGAGAATTTTTAGAAATGCTTTTTATTAAAAAACATGAAAACTCTATAAATGATAAAACAGATATTAAACACCTAAGCCAATATTACTACAACGTCATTAATTAATTTCAGTTTTATCGTAACATGCAAAATTATTTTTTTTTACTCTCCTCACACTCAAATAATATAATAACTTTTCTTAAAAAAACTTATTTTCATATTTAAGATTCATAGCTAAATGAAAACAACAAATACTATCCTTTATATTTTATAAAACTGTTTTTAACATTAATTGTAAATTTAAAAAAAAAATGTTTTGAATTCTTATCTTGTCTCAAACGGAAGGAACCACTGCCGTTTAGTATAAATAAATATTTTTTGTGCATGTCCTGAAGATTTTAAATGTTTGTGATGTATGTTATATAAGTGCTTTGAAGTTTTTTATTATTAATGGACAAATTTCCTTCTAGGGTAAGCCAAAAACATAATTTATTGTTGTAAAATTGAAAGTCATCTTTGTAATACACAAAGAAAAAACGTAAAATTAAAAGTAACCACTGCCATATTAATTTTAGATGTATAAACACTGATGAAGGCTTTTTTCCGAAACATTTAAATTAAACAATATGAAAAATTAAAAATAACCTTTTTAATTTCAAATAAATGTAAACCAAAACTTCCAAGAAATTAAATTGAAGAATATATTTTTATTTATATATATATATATATATATATAAATATATATATATATATATATATATATATATATATATATATATATTATATATATATATATATATATATAAAAGATTACAAATTTTTTGGGAATTCGGTCTAGGGCTGAAGTAAAACTTTTTTATAAAAGCTTTCGGAAATTTATTTTTTTTTTCAAGGGGTGCAATGAGTTTTCTTAAGGCTAGAGTCATTATAAAAACATAATCAATTTATTGTTTTACATCCTAGTGCTCATAATTTTTAATTTAAATTTTTTTAACATTTTCCATTTTGGTTTTCGAACATCTTGAAAAATACTGTTGTTTGAAGTTAACCAAAGTATTTGAAGTAAAACAAAGTACTTAAGTAAAACAAAGACTTAAGTAACAAAAATACGAAGTAAACCAAAGTACTTGAAGTACATAAAAGTACTTGGAAATAATTAAAAATACTTCAAGTAAAACAAATTATCTTGAGTAGTATTTTTGTAAGGAAGTTAGATGGTTTATTCCTCAAAACGGGGTTTTCCAACAACTCCTAAAAGCAAGGACTGAGCGCTACGTCATTAGAAAGTAGGCCAGTCTTTAAAAACTATATTAGGAAAACAAGTAGGGTTGCTAATGTCCCATTTTAAGTCGGGATTTAGCATCCGATTTAATGTAAAATTTCGTATGTAAATTTATGGCAACAGGCCTACAATGCCGTACTCAGGTGAGCGCTTGGGCTTTAAACTATTATAGGAAATATTGTTTTTTTTCCTAAATGGGTTTTCCCTGTGGTTGCCAACGGGTTACAGCAGGTTGGCACCCAAAAGCTATTCTTGGGAAATATTTTAATTTCCCATCAACACAAAATCAAGTCAGAACAACCTAACTTCAATTTTGATGTCGTTTTAAGTTGCCTATTAAAATACAGGGGTTTTCGTTCAAATGAAGGTAATAATGAACGCATTCACAATACGAAATAGTTGGGGAACCGCTCCATCAAACGTCAAATCGAACCAATAGAATATTCTTAAACTGTCACGTTTTTGACATTTTCGGGAATGATTTTGAAACTGTTTTGTATCCAAAATGCGTTCGATAATAAAATTGTCATGAAAAAAGGCTGTTTGTAATCATTATTAATTATAACAAATTGGATATCAAAATAAACGATTTTTTATAAGGATTGATTTCGAAAAAAGAACAAAAAGTCTAATTCTCAGTAATAGTTACACTTGTCTTGCTGTTGGATCCAATTCAAATGAGCGCTGTAATGCAATACAATAGAAACAGCAGCGCTTGCGCGTATTTCTTGTTTTAACTTGTTTGTACGATTATCTAAGGCGTGTAAATTCGAGTACCTAGTTGATTTTTACTTCAAGTACTTTATTTACTTGAAGTACTTTTTTACTTAAAGAACTTTTTTTTACTTGAAGTACTTTTTTTTACTTCAAGTACACGGTAATACTTCGAGTACTTAAATAAATACTTCAAATAATTTACTTGGTCAAATCAAGTAAAAATCCAAGTATCTTCATAAAAACTAATCAAGTACAAGTACAAGTACCTCCTAATAAAAAGTACTTGAAGTAAAATACTTGAAGTACAAAAAAGTACTTCAAGTAAAATTTTACTTGAAGTACTTCAAGTTTTGACAGCTCTGGTTATACCACTTTAGATATTTTAATGACATTCGGCATACATGTACTATGTATCAAGAAGCATTTTTTAGTGTACCCATTTTTTTTTTAATTTGTCAAAGTAGGCAGGTTAAATTTTGTACGAACACCACTGGTTGAAATAAAAAAAAATGTGGTACACTTAAGAATGCTTCTTGATACATAGTACATTCATGCCAAATTTCATTAAAATATCTAAAGTGGTATTAAAGATATTAATAATAAATGATTTATTTTTGGAAAATTTTAACACCATGTATTTCAAAAGTTAAGACCTTTAGGACATGCGTTTATATGAAGTTTTCTTCTTAAAATGGACCCAAAAATGACCTCCTTAAATTTTGACGTTCAGTTAGAAAACACCCTGTATAATGTAAAAAATATTACCAACCATAATATTTTATTTCTCGTGAACAGTTGATCTTATCGATGTCAATCGAGCATACGTTTTTTAGTTCAAGGTTAAGGCAACTTAAAAATATTGTTGTTAAGCCTTTATCATACAGGGTGTTAAAAAATTGCTATTATTGTTTCAAAGCTAGTCCGTTCCTGGCAAACTAAATAAGTAAAATATGATTTAATGGGTTTATTTTAAGAAGACTCATCTAGTAACCATCATATTAAAAAAATATTTATTTACGCCTAGTATTTTAAAAGTTATTTACAAAAAACGATTTCCAGGGGCGTCCGTTATGTACCTGTATCTCCGTAGAGGAGGGTCGTAGGAAAAAAGTTTATGGGAACTTATCATGATATTTTTAGGTTTTTGTAATAGATTCCGTGAGACAGATAACTCAGGTACAAATGTATTATTTGTTATACTAGACAAAGTATATAGGTACTTTTTTATTAATTTAAGAAATTGTTTTAAATCTGGTGTTTTGTATCGTAATTGACTATGCTGGTACTTTAATTTACAGAAACAATTTCTCGCGCCTCGCCATTTGCCAGTACAGCATAGAGTATAAATCATAATAAAAAAATTACCTTGTATTTCGCTAAATGTATAGTTTTAAGCCAGATAAAAGAGTATATATGATTCTTTTTTATAAGGGATGAAACAAGTCATTTTAAATGGGTAGATATCGAAAAATCTTCATTTTCCTCTAAGAACAAAAAACTCCGGATGAAACTGTTTGACCCTTTAAGCCGATATTTAATTAAATTTTGCAAAAGTTTCAGTAACTACGGTCTACCTGAATACGTGGTTTTAGGGATAGGTATTTAGGGGAAAATCTCATTAGTTTAATCTCTCTTGACATTAAATGAAAAGCTATGTTAAAATTGAGAACAGATAAGAAGCTAAATCTAACGCCTGAAAGGTTGATACTATATAATAAACCTAAATTAAATATTTATTTTTAATTATCAAATACAAGCATATGAATTTTTGCTGCGAGATTGAACGCTTTATTCTGTTTAAACCTAATAGTCAAAGAGCCTATGACATATTACATGTTTATGAAGTGTTTGAATCGTGTAGATATTTCACATAGTTGTTTGCCAGACTTACCTAGGTACACCAGCTACTGCGCATACCGGCAGTCCGCGCAAATTTATTTTCAATATTGCCAATTGTTAAACCCCGTAAAAATTAATTGGTTTTTTGCAAATATTTTTATAATATATTTATTTCTGGGACGTTTCACGTTAACCGGATCACCTGCATACCAAAATTTGGGTTGATGGATCCTGACTTTTGAGATGTCAAAATGTTAGTCTGGAAAAGAACTTTCAAAAAATTGCTGGCATAATTCAAAATTCAATATGGCGGCCAGAAGGTGGGAAAAAATAATGAGTAAGGCGAAAAAAAAAACTCTACCTATTGGGTCGTTTTTTGGCTCAAATTGAAGCTGAAGGATACCTTTTGATAGCTGGTGTTTCTGGATAACAAAATCCAACATGGCGGTTCCAATATGACGGTCAAAAATTCAAAATGGTGAACTTTTTTAAAACATCAACAAATTTATATCTAATTTGGTATATAAGAGTTTTTGGTGTCGCTGATCATGAATCCGAGGTCGGATTTACAAAATCCAAGATGGCGGACAAAACCGATATTCCTAAAATTTGGTTCATGGGGGTTTTTGGGGTAGCACGAATCCTGGGTTGAATATACAAAATTCAATAATATCTTTACCATTTTATTGATTGTCCAAAAATTTAGTATTTACAGATTTTTGGGGTCTCTGATTACAAATTCGTGCTCAGATTTTTAAAATTCCATAAAATAGATTTTCACATTTTAAACTGTCATGTTTATATTTAAATCTGACCTCGTATTTGTAGTCAGTATCTTTAAAAACCCCCAACAAAATTTCAGAAAAATCGTTTGATTTTTAAATTTCGTTTCAACCCAGAATTTGTAACTAGCGACCCCAAAATCCCTAATGTACCAAAGTTTAGGAGTATCGGTTAATTTTTAAAAACTTTGTCAGCCATCTTATGTCCGCCATCTTAAATTTTGTTTATCCGACCCGAAGTCATAATCAGCGACACCAAAAACTTCCATATACCAAATTTGGTATAAATTTGTTGATTTTTCTTTAAAAAGTCCACCATATTGAATTTTGATCGCCGTATTGGAACCGCCATGTTGGATTTTGTTATCCAATAACACCAGCTATTAAAGGGTCTCCTTCAGCTTCAATTCGAGCCAAGAAACGACTCAATAGCTTCCGTATATTTTTTTTTCTAAAACCTTTTTTGCCTTAAACATATTTTTTTAACCTTTTGGCCGTCATATTGCAGCGGCCATGTTAAATTTTGAATTATACGCCAGCAATTTTGTAAAAGTCCTATTCCAGACGAACATTTTGACATCTTAAAAGTCAAAATCCATTTACTTAAGTTTTGTGTATGCAGGTGATTCGCTATATATATATATATATATATATATATATATATATATATATATATATATATATATATATATATATATATATATATATATATATATATATATATATATATATATATATATATATATATATATATATATTATATTTATAAATATTTATTTTACTTGAAATTTATAATATATTTATTTGGTAACCTACAAAAAATGAAAAAATATATATATATATATATATATATATATATATATTATATATATATATATATATATATATATATATATATATATATATATATATATATATATATATATATATATATATATATATATATATATATATATATATATATATATATATATATATATATATATGGGTGATTTTTTTACGAATTTGTTTTTTTTCCGTCGGTCCTATCGTAAAATTTTGTTGGAAAAAATCTCTAAAAGTTTCAGCCTTTAATATTAATATTAAAAAATGCTACTAATTTGTGAAAACTTTTCTGGCCAGTATACCCATCAAGAACCAAAAACCAAAACATGAAACCGCCACAATAATATAGATTATATACGTACTTATGATTTATTTACTTTAGTTCTGGATCCCCTGCCGCAAAACAAAACCAATAAACACGCTTTTCCTATATGTTTACAATTTATGTCTATATTGAAACGTGTTATTATTTCTTTTATGACAATTCGGTCTGGTACACACATCAACCCTTCAAAGTGCGGGTTTATCATTATTTAAATTAAATTATCTCTTATTATTTCGGGATAGTTTCTAGCCACAAAGTTCGATTTGTGTAACTGGTTAACAAACCACTGAATCAATTCGACATTTATTAAATTTAAGCTGTGAAATTAAAAGCTGGGTATATTAATTTTAATCGTAACTAATGAATTATATTTAATACTATAAATTATATATTTGCGGTCTTACTCTAAACATTTGTTGCTTTATTTAATTAATTTGTTTTTCGTGTAAACTTTAAAATAAGTAAAGCTAACTCCTAAAATCGGATACAAAAAATTTACAATGTGTCCAAAGAATACCTGTACAAAATTTGATGTAAAAATAATTCGATATAACCCAGCTGTGTTAACTGGAAATTATTTTGTTTGGCCGGTAGTTCCACCACGTTTCCTGTATTTAAACATGTGTAGGTTCTTTTTGAATGGGTTACTTTCGACTGCAAACAAAACCAACTGGTGTCTACGCTAAGTTGGTATATAACAACATAAAAAGTCAGGTTGGCGGCAACATCCTGGACGAGAGAACAGATCAAATGATTCCTCAATACTCATTTAACAATTCCAGATCAAAGCGAGTGGCAGCAACCCGATCTCCCCAGCATGTTTGGAGACATCATCTGGTATACGGATGGTTCCAAAACCGAGCAGGGAACTGAAGCCGGCGTGCACAGTGAAATAAGGAATTCACAATTCTCTATTTCACTAGAAACACACAGTTTTGTATTTTAAACGAAAATATATGCTTTACTGCACTGTGCAAAAAAATAGCAAGAATTCTCATTAAAACAAGCGGATCTGCATAATAACAGAAAGCCAGGCGTCACTAGGGGCACTTGTAAACCCCAAGGTAACATTCAAGCTGACATAGGAATGCCAAAAAGAACTGAAATTTCTGAGAGACCGCAACAAGATAACTCTTCTGTGGGTATCAGAAATACGGCAATAAAAGACAACGAAAAAGCAGATGAGGTAGCGAGACGGGGATCATCCACACCATACTTTGAACCAGAACCTGCCTTGGAGTATCCAAAACCACAGCACGAGGGCAAACCAGGGAATGGATCCAAAACAAACACGAGGAATACTGGGGAAGCCTCAGTAGAATAAGACATGGAAAAAGAACGAAGGACGAAGGATATTTACATGAAGTAAATATTCGAACTCTAAATTGGCCACCGCGCAGTCCAGATTTGAATCTAAGCCTATGGTATTCTTGGTCGGGAAATAGACGCATTAAACGGCCGTGACATTTTATTTAAATCGGAAAATTGATATTTGACCAAAATCAAAAATCCAATTTAATATCAAGTATGCCGAGACGATGTTAAACAGTCATTAGAAGTAGATGGGAAAAGTGCTTTTTTATTTATATAATATTGTTAAAAATAATATTTAGCTTTTGTGCAGTAAATTATTTTAATTAAAATATAAATTAACGAAAAATTTTTTTTAGGTAATTAAAAATTGTTATAATTTAATGAAGAATATTTTTGTTATTATAAAATAAAACTCCTAAAAATGTATAAAATCTGACAGATTTTTGTCTAAACGATGTTTGAACTTAAAAAGCAATTATTTCTGAAAACCTAAAACTTTTGACTTGATCGCTTATCAGTAGATTCATTTGCTAATAAACTAAACTAAGTCTAATGTTTCAATCTACAATAAAACCAATAAAAATAATAATAATTTTTCCCCGTTAAATTTAAAAAACAATTGGCACAGCTACAGCTAGAAAGCCTTAAAAATGATCGGTTGTAAATAGGTACGTGTTAAACGGCCGGACATTTTTGGTTGTTTTTTAAATCGGAAAAATGCGGATATTTTCAATTTACAACTGTAGTGTCAAAGATTTAAAAAAAGATGTGTACACATGAAGAAAATAAATTCAAGTAAAATAAAAATGGGTGTTTTAAAGCATAATTCATTTGGTTAAAATGAATATTTAACCTTATTTGAGGTCAATTATTTTTGAATTACAAATATTAAACAAACAATAATTTTTTTTTTTCATAAATTTAATTACAAATTGTTTATTAAAATAAATGCAATAAATCATTTTTATTATGTTTATAAATGTTTTGGAATCCCAAAGTATAAGTTTTAAAAAGTACTGTGATTCTCACAATTGAAATCTCATAATTTTCAAAAATTAAAGGAAAAGTCTTAATTCAAATACTTGCCCTTAAATCCATTTCTAAATCTATTTTAATACTGTTAATTTTCCTTTTAATATTTTGTCAATTTTAACATCTAAATTTTAAACTTTAGTAATAAATTTAGTAAGAATTTTCTTATGTTTGAAATCCGTAAGATTATGTATCAGGTTACATTTAGTTTTTATATATGATAAAAAATGTTAAAATTAAACTGACGTATGTAAGTACTGTATGTGTAGTAACATGAATAAATGATTTGATTTGATTTGATTTGATTTATATTTGCATATAAAGGATATTTAAAATTAATAATAGGTGGCATAATGTATTAAAAACAAACTTATAAAAATAAAGCTAATATTAACATGTTTTGGATATTTTCAAGTAAAGTAAACATTTTTGAAAACTATTTTCTAGAATTGTTTTCTTTCCCGGCTCCAGCAAATATTAATATTTAAACAGGTCCTAAAAAATAAAATATTTAGGAGCAAAACAACGTACTAAATCTAGTCTAATTACTTTCTTGGTTAGTTTTTTGTGAGTTTTGGCTGCAATGTCTTAACCATCACAAAATAATAATTTGTGTATCATAAAAATAAATATTATAATAAGAAATATTGCCTTTATATTAGAAACATCCCGTACCAAATAATTTATGACGGGTTTGCATTTTTTGTAATAAAAATAGTCTTTAAAAATAAGTTGAAAAATTTCGTACATTATTTTTATTTCTGTGATGTGTGTATCTCTAAAAAAAAGTTATTTATGCTATAAACGTGACGTCATGGACCGTTTGTCGTCAATAAAGGTTTTGTTCACGTATGTCTAACACAAAAAAATTCTCATATCAATTTGTCAAAGCTTGATAAGAAAATAAGACCAGTCAGAGATGTAAGGGTGATACAGAGGCAGGCCTAAGAACTCCTAATGGGGGCATCAATCTTGTTAAACTAGAAACAAAAACAACACTGCCAAACTAATTTTGAACGGCCTACATTTTATACTGTGTCCCAAACATGACATTATTGGTTTCCAGTACAAATTTAGATGATTAGAGTTAATGACCGATTATTTTATTAAAGGCAGCTGATTTAAGCAAATGTGAGATACAAAAAAGTATTCTATCATTGTTTTATTTTCAAATGCTTGGGTACATAAAAGTCGAAAAATGTTTAACCGAATGCAAAAAGGTACAGGATATTAAATTGCATGATAACGCAGAAAAGCAATGTATCGAGAAAAAAGCGTTTAAAATTAGTTCTAACACTTTTGTGTTTTAATTCAAAAACCATCACCGACGTTTCGTCTTTGAGCTGCCATCATCAACTTTGTTTTTTTTAAAACGGTCCTGGAGTTTTCTATTTTGAACTTTTAAAGCTTTTAAGATCTCAAAACCAATGATGTATCGCACTTATTCAAAAAAAATCATATTAATGGCAATTTCCATAAGAAATCATGTGTTAGAGAGAGACAGATAATAGATTTTTGGCAGGAAAACATTAAAATTACTTTTCCAAATAAGTGTGATACATCAATGGTTTTAAGATACCAAAAGCTCCTAAAATCGTAATAAAAAATCCAGAACCGTATAAAAAAAAGTTGATGATGGCAGTTCAAAAAAAACGTCGGTTTGTAAATCTAATAACACTGTCTTGTAGAACAGAAAAAGTAGCAATGAGAATGTTAAATGTATTTTTTTATATCTGTTTAAATAGAGTCATAAAAAAATAAAAATGAAATCGCGAATTTCGGTTTTTTCCAAAAGTCTTCGGAAATATTCAAATTTTTTAAACCTTTAAGGTGGCATTTTGATCAGCATCAAATTGCGCAACTTTGCCTCTATTTAACCGACCTCGTATCTCTTTAAGTTTCCGATATGCCAATGATAAGGCTCGAATTTGGGACATCCTATACACTAGCTGTTATGCTATTGTACATTGCCTACTTGAAGTTGTAGGTCAGGCGGATCGACATTATCCAGACGTTAAACAGGTTGCACACTATCCAAAATCACCGCAGTACTTCATATATCCAACCGTTTCAATCTAATCTAATTTAAACAAACCCTCTCAAATTTTGATGGCACTTTGACATGAGTTAAAAGCTGTCTCTAATATGATACTCCGGATGGAAATTAATTATCCAGTAGAACCTTGTTTAGACATAATATTGAACATGCAATACAAATTTTAATCATTCGCTTACTATAAATAATACTAAATGTGCGAATTTGCTATTGATTTTTCAAAATTTTATTTCGACCACTGCAAGTCATTAAGCAGGCTTTAAAATTTCTCAACAGCCCTCTCGGCCTACTGTAGTTTATATATTAAAAAAGTGAAAATAAAATACTCACCGCAGCCAATAGAAAGTCGTAGTTGCACATGCATAGATTTTTCAGTTTTACTATGTCTCCACTTTTTAACAAATGGATCCAAGATTCCTCCACATGTCTTAATCTATATGTTACATCTTTGTGCAGCGTAGATTGAAAGGGAGTTTCCTTAATTTCTGATAATAGAGGGGCTGAAATAATAAAAATATTTATAGTATGCAACTATACACTGTACCCCACACTCACTTAGATTCGTGTTATAATATATCACATAATGAAACGCATATTGTGTTTGACAGACCTGACAGAACACATTTTGGAAGTCAGTAATGTTTCTTAATGTCAATGCTATTCTGGCCAGTTTAAGGAAAAAAGGTAATTAACACAATCACAATAGATTTTAATTTGTTTACCAGTTTCTAGATGTTAAATTTATTTTATACAGGGTGTCCCAAAATTAGTGGACAAAACTTTAACCCTGTATTTATTGGTCAAAAATAACCTACCTTTTTCCTATAAACATGTATTGGCAAACCCCCCCTCTAAGTGAGCTACGCCCGAGGTACACCGGAAGATGTTTTTTCCAATTATTTCCGAAACGGCTTAAAATAAAACTTTAAAACTTTGAAATAGTATTAATTTTGATATGCTAAATTTAAATATGGATACAAGAATTTGATTACTTAGTCAGATAAGTATCATTTAGGGGGGTGAGCCTGAAAAGTTAACTCAAACATTTTTATATGCCAACTCTTCTTTTTTTTTTCTTCAGATTTTAAGAACTCAGACGTTTTTATATGCCAACTCTTTTTTTTTTCTTAAAATTTTAAGAACTAAAGATTTTTTTCGTAAAAAAGTACTTCTTGGTCAGTATCGCTTGGATTTATTATTCTCGAGGAAAATGCATTTAAAAATTAAGCTGCATAGTGTTGACAATAACAAAGTTTTATCAAAACTTAGTAGCAGACCCTGATATAATCATTGCTATTGACAACACCATTTGTTGTGATAGATTAGTGGCCATTTTACTTCCAAATTCTTAACATTTTTTCGTGAGGAAGTCGATATTCATTTTATTTACGGTTATTTCGATGGTCTCGCACATGCCGCTGTACAAGAGTACCAAAGGAGGTTTCCTGGACGAAGACTTCCACATTGAAAAGTATTTGTCCGGTTACATAGAAACTTGATGGAATATGGATCCTTTAAACGTGCTCGAGGACAAGAAAGGCCGACGAAAAATTATAATTATGAAGGAGTGCTAAATAGAATTAAGAAAAATCCTCAAATATCATTAAGAACCTTGGAAACTACTACCAAAATCCCTTAATCAAATGTAAGTATTTAATTAATTTTTGTAAATCCTGAGCTAGTTATTTAGGTTAAATAACCTATAATTAAGTACCTATCAATGTAATGCGGTTTATTAACTATGATAAACATTTTTAAAACATTTTTGATGAGCTAGAGAATTACAAATCTTTTCGTCAAATTTAGACACCAAGATTTTCACGGAAAAATTTTGTCGTTCAATTCTAGACCACCCAAATTTCCAAAAAAATGTTGTGGTCGGATGAGCTAATAGGCCTAATTTTACTAAATAGACTAACCGGTCGTCATTATTTAAATTTTCTTCAAAATGATCTAGGAGAATAACAAGACAATGTTTGAAATGATTTTCCAAGACGATGGGGCACCAGCCCACTCCAGCCAACTGGTGAGAAACTGGCTAAATGAAGGTTTTATTGGCAGGTGGATAGGTCGTGGTGGTCCAATTAACTGGCCAGCGCGATGGCCCGAACTTAATCCTCTGGATTATATTCTGTGGGGTAATTTGTGTAATATTATTTATGCCCCAGAAGAGCTTTTTAGGCGAATTATCGCAGCTTTAGATCAAATTAAAGAAAATCGGTTTGAAATTCTTAGATCAACCCAAAATATTAGAAAAAGAGCCAGGTTGTAGCTTCAGAGGATGGAAACTTTTTTGAACATTTACTCCACATAAACTAGTTTGTTTTTAGTGTTTTTCACCCTAAATACATTAACGCTATTAATTTATAACTAATTACCGCAATAAATGTTAATGCCATTACCAAGTATGTCAATTTTGTTTCAAGGCCTGCTACTCAATTTTATTATTATTTTTTTATATGTTATTGTGAATACTATGTAGCGTAATTTTTAAATGTGTTTTACTCGAAAATGGTCCTAGCAATACCGACCAAGAGATACTTTTTTACCAGAAAATCTTCAGTTCTTAGAGTTTAAAGAAAAAAAAACGAAAAGAAGGTATATAAAATGTTTGGGTAAATTTTTTAGGCTCGCTCCCCTAAATGATACACATCTGACTAAGTACTCATATTCTTGTATCCATATTTAAATTCAGAATATTAAAATTAGTACTATTCTAATTTTTCAAAATTTTTGTTTAAATCGTTTCGGAAATAATTAGAAAAAACCATCTTCAGGTGGCCCCTTTAAAGGGGCTAGCTCTATTAGGGGGCGTTTGCGATATATGTTTATAGGATAAAGTTGGGCTCTTTTCGACTTATAAATACAGGGTTAAAGTTTCGTCCACTAATTTTGGGACACCCTGTATAAAAGAAGTTAAAAATCTAGAAACTGGTAAATAAATTAAAAACAATTACCTTTTTTTTTGTAAACTGGTCAGAATAGCACTGAAATAAAGAAACATTATTGACTATTAGAGTGTACTCAGTAAGGTTTGTCAAACACAATATGCGTTTCATTATGCGATATATTATGACATAAATCCAAGTGAATGTGGCGTACATTTTGGGACACCCTGTATATTAGGTGTTTGGTTAGGTAAGCTATGAATATTATAATAACGACATAAATAAAATACATCTGTTTAACCAAAAGTTTTAATTACTATGGCAACTAGCTATAGTTTGCCGAGCATGTTTAGTGAATAATGTAAGTCCAAAGTTTTAGTTTAACCTGAAACGTTAACAATTACCTATGTCATGTTTATCGCAAGTATAGTAAAATTCGTTTATGTATAACAAAATAAAGGCTGAACATATGTACTATTTGATAAATTCTATTTTCGGTTAGCGTAACTTACCAGAAGTAAAAAGGAAAATAAATGTCGACGTTTGGCGTACAGAATGGAAAGCAACCTTAAATTAGGTTTCCAAGTACCTAACTCGGTAATGTCAGACATTTTCGAACTTCTTAACGAGTTTAATGGAATTTTTGACATACAGTTGGTACAAAATACGAATCCATATATACTAAGTGACATAGAAATCTGAACACCCAGTAAAAATGATTTGTTTTTCATAACTTTTTGTTTACAAGTTTATCATTACAAAAAAAAACACATGATACAATTTGTATCCATATCACTTTCGCATTTTTTTTATCGTGATTTTTTTTCCAATATGTGATAGCTGATAAATTAAATATTAAGATTAGTATGATCAAGATTGTCAATGACCGTGTTAGGAAACGTTAGTTGCAAGTATTAATAATGCCCAGAGTGAGAAGAATTGCAAATTATTGTCAAGGAAATCTGGACTTTCATACCGGGATATTGGTGCTAGACTGCAAAGAAGTTTAGATACTGTGGTAAGATGTTGAGATGTCGTCAGGCGTGGCTTTAAGAAGGTCGAACACAAAGAGGCAGGGGCACAGGACGAGTTCGCAGAACAACACCTCTTCAAGTCCGTCACCCAAGATTGCTAGCTTTATGAGATCGTTTCTCCACAACCTGGACAATTGCAAACCAGTGGTTTACAGAACATGGAATGCGAACTGGAATGCGAACAGTTTATCGTCGAATAAGAAGTTTTGCTCTTTTTTCATTCCGTCCTCACTGGGTCTTACCTTTAACTCGAGAGCATCGAAACAATTGACTTTAGTGAAGTAGAGAACGACTAGTGTGGGACCAGGAATGAAACACAGTGGTCTTTAGCGACGAATCCCGATTTTGTTTAGCCATGCACGATGGTCGGGCACGAGTAAGAAGGCGACGTGGAGAACGCCGTGATCCCCAATTTTTTGTTGAGAGGCTGGTTTATCGTTCCGTTGGGATTATGGTGTGAGGTGCCATTACTGACGGCTCTAGGTCTCCTTTAGTGTTCATTAGAGGCAGCATGACTACTCAGCGTTACATTGAAGAAATAGTGAAGCCACATTTAATTCCATATCCACCAACTTTCTAACAGGACAATGTTCGACCACATGTGGCAAGGGTAACGTTGGACTACTTTGAACATGCCGAAATTAATTGGCTGCCATGGCCACCACGGTCTCCCGATTTGTCTCCCATTGAACACGTGTGGGATATGATCGGTAGAAGACTAGGAACATATTAGGTTATAAGGATAAAGGCTTAGTTACATTGCAACGTTTAAAAAAATTGAATGACAAGTCTAAATCCATGTTTAAAGTTTTTAGAATGTGTCCAGATTTTTTATCCGACTTTCACAACACATTTAATGTTTTTTTTGCATACGGTTGTGAATTTTAAATACCTCTTTTAAAAATCATTTGGCAATGTAAAAATAAATCATTCAAAGTAACTAAAAGACGTACTTTATTTAAGGTCCTGTGTTTTAGACTAGACAAGGAAAAAGAAGCTCGTTTCAATTAATTGAATAAAAACTGTGTTACATTATTAGCTTTAAAAGTCCAAATACTTCTAAAAAATAGTTTAAACAAAATTGGGGACTGGATTCCAAACACAAAAAGTAAAAAAAAATATGTCAGAGCCATAACAATTAAAAATAACGCTAGTTAAAAATAAAAATGATAAACAACGATTTTGGTGCTTCTTAGAAAATTATAAAAATATGTTTTTAAAATATATTGCAACGTATCCGTTAATTTCGTAAAACTTTTCTAATATGCATGATGGCAACATTTAAAAATCACTAAAATTTCGTGTTTATCATATAAAATATGGATTATAAGAAAATGTTACTAGAGGTTAATCCATTTTCCCATTTATTTCTATCTTATTTTACTACTTTATTACTTATTTAGTTCTAATTGGTTCCAATCCCAATAACCAGACGTTTATTTACGAGATACTTTTGCAGTGTTACGCTCTCATTAACAAAAAACCTGTAGCCATTTGTATCGTCATAAAAAAAGCTATTTAGTTACTTTCTTCTTAGTTTCAAACAAAGTTTCATAATGCTCCAAAAAGTTATCTCAGTTTTCTTTGTTTATTGAGGAATAAAAATTGCAGTAATGACGCCACTTTTAAACTTTCCATTGCTAATATTTAACTAAGGTTTTAATACCTTTACATTTTTATTGAAAAGTTTTCAAAGTTGCTTAACCCGCTCTTGCACCGACGAGGGTTGCGGTTTTTATTTTCGATAAACTTTTCCAGTTAACCCGAAATATCCCTTTGTTCTTTGAAAAAAAACCTGGAAAATGTGTTTTCGGAAAGCACAGTAATAAAGGTTAATGAATTAAAGCAAAAAGTAAACTTTATTTTGTCGACAAACAACAACTCATTACTTTAGAGAATTAAATAGTTTTTATATTAAAAAGTTTTGGTGCGAGTTGCATTTTTATACTTAAAAATACATTAAAATAAAATAGAAATAAAAGAAAAAAAAACATTGTTTGAAATTTTCTGTAAAATTGTAGATCCGCACTTTTTGTCTAGAAAAGTATTTTAAGTGACATAGAAACCCAAACACCCAGTAAAAATAATTTTATTTCAGTGATATTTTACACAAATATCAGGATGGTCGTAGTAAGGAAATAATTAAAATTTTAATCCAATTTTTTAAAGATAGACTAAGTTTATTATTCGATTTGCTTAATATTGTATTGATGCGCCATGGTGTCTTACACATTCATTAATGCGTCTAGGCATACCTTTGATTAGGTGATCAATATCCTTCTATGGTATCTCATTTCAGGCCACCTCAACCTCGTGTCGGAGCTTAATCAGAGCTTAAGATGTCCCACACGTGTTCAATGGGGGACAAATCGGGAGACCGTGGTGGCCATGGCAACCAATTAATTTCGGCATGTTTAAAGTAGTCCAACGTTACTCTTTCCACATGTGGTCGGGCATTATCCTGTTGGTAAGTTAAGTTTTGGAGAGTGCAACGCTAAGCGATGATGCTGCCTCTAATGAACACTAAAGAAGACCTAGAGCCGTAAGCAATGGCACCCCACACCATAATTTCAACAGTACGATGAACATGTCTCTGAACAAAAAATTGAGGATCACGGCGTTCTTCACGTCGCCTTCTTACTCGTGCCCGACCATCGTGCATGGCTAAACAAAATCGGGATTCGTCGCTAAAGACCACGGTGTTCCATTTCTGGTGGCTAGTGGTTGTCTACTTCACTGAAGTCGATTGTCCCGATGCTCTCGAGTTAAAGAGAAGACCCAGTGAGGACGGAATGAAAAAAGAGCAAAATTTCTTATTTGACGATAAACTGTTTGCATTCCAATTTGACTTCCATGTTCTGTAAACCACTGGTTTGCAATTGTCCTGGTTGTGGGGAAACGATCTCGTAAAGCTAGCAATCTTAGGCGGCGGTCTTGAAGACGTGTTGTTCTGCGAACTTGTCCTGTGCCCCTGGCTCTTTGTGTTTGGCCTTCTTGAAGCCATGCCTGACAACATCTCACCACAGTATCTAAACTTTTTTGCAGTCTAGCATTAATATCCCGATATGAAAGTCCAACCTTCCTTAATCCAACTATTCGTCTTCATTTGGCGATATTTTGCATTTCTTTTCACTCTATACATTATTAACACTTGCAAACCACGTTTACTAACACGATTATTGACAATCCTGATCATACTGAACTGAACACACAGTTCTGTATTTCAAACGGAACTATATGCTTTACTGGACTGTGCAAAAGAAAATAACAGGAGGGCTTATAAAAACAAGCGAATCTACATAATAACAGACAGCCAAGCGTCACTAAGGAACTAGTAAATCCAAAGGTAACGTCCAAGCTGACATGGGAATGCCAAAAAGAACTGGAAGTCCTGGGAGAACGCAACAGAGTAACTCTCTTGTGGGTAGCAGGTTATTCGGGAATAGAAGGCAACGAAAAAGCGGATGAGCTTGCGAGACAGGGATCATCCACACGATACTTTGGACCAGATCCTGCCCTTGGAGTGACCAAAACCACAGCACGAGGGCAAGCCAGGGAATGGAACCGAAACAAACACGGGGAATACTGGGGAAACCTCAGTAGAATTAGACATGAAAAAAGCTTCATAAGGGACCCATCCAAAAGAACAAAGGAAGAACTACTTAGACAAATTAGAAAAGACTTCGCATAACAGTAGGGTTGCTAACAGGGCATGATAACCTAAGAGGACACCTACACAAGATAGGCTCATACAATGGGGACCCAAGTTGCAGAATGTGCGACGAGGGGAAAGAAACAGCCTACCATATCTCGTGCGAATGTAAAGCATTGAATCACAAAAGACAGGCATTATTTGGGCAACCGAAAATGAGCCCACAGGAATATATCAACCAACCAATCTTGTGGTTATACGGACTTGTAGAAGAACAAGACTAATGGGAAGATTTATATAAAAGATACATTTTTTTTTTATCTTGGGACAGTCCACGAAGGCTGATGCCTAAGTACTAACGTACCGTGGGTGTCTTCAGTGTGGTGAGAGGGAGTTTGTTCACAAAAGACTTAAATTTTTGGAGATTGGGAGGAGAAGGAAAAACTTCTGCGGGCAGTAGGTTCCACAGTCTCGACACTCTAGGGATGAAGGAACGAAGAAAGCTGGAAGTTCGGGGCCTCTCTAACTGAACTGTAAAAGGATGCATAAAAGTTGCACTACGTGTTGCTCTGTTGGGAGCTGCCAAAGAAGGAATTATACTGGCCAATTCCTCTGAGCAGAAGCCGTGAAAATACCTATAGAAGAGCGACAGATCCCCTACAGCTCGACGGTGGGCAAGAAGAGGAAGCCTTTCTGTGAGCGTTGGATCATTAATAAGACGAACGGCTCTTCTTTGAATGGAGTCCAGAATGCTAAGTGTTGTAGGGGACGCATTCCCCAGACATAAGAACAATATTCTTAAGAGGGTCTGATTCGGGATACATACAGAGTGTACAGATTGGAAGAAGAGAAATATCTTCTGGCTCGGAAGAAGAAATCCAATCTTTTTGAAGCTGCCGAAGCTATGGATGAGATGTGTTTGTGCCAGTTGAGGTTATTCTCAAAAGTAACGCCGACAAGATTAAACGACTTTGCTCTGCAGAACTTGGCCGCTCATATGTAAGGGATGAGCATTTGCAGACTTTTTCGCGACAGGAAACATGACTGTGTTTTGAGGCATTAAACTGAACAAGATTTTGGCGACCCAATCCAAGATAAGTTTAAGGTCTTGTGAAAGAGATATCTGCATTGACCTGCGCTTGTTTTCAAAATCAAAATTACACGGTGGCTTACGAAATTGAATACTAGAGTGGAGGGTACTATCGTTAGCAAAACTATGAATGGGATTGATTGTGGAAGAGAAAAGATCGTTAATGTGTAGAAGAAACAGCGTGGGTGCCAGCACTGAGCCCTGGGGCACCCCAGCATTAATTTGGTTGAAGCTGGAGGAATGACCATCTACACTAACTGATATACGTCGATTAGAAAGGAAACTGGAAAGCCAAGAGCAAAGCTTAGGTGGAAGACCGTAAGAATTAAGTTTGTTAAGAAGCCCATCATGCCAGACCGGATCAAAAGCTTAGGATATGTCAAGAGCAACGATCTGGGATTAACCAACAAACTTAAGGGACTTGTTCCAGTTGTGTGAGACAAAGGAAAGAAGATCAGCAGTGGATCTACTGTGACGGAATTCATATTGTCTATCATTTAAGATCTTATGTTTTTCCAGATACTTTAAGATTTGGGAGTTAATGAATTTTTCCATTACTTTGCAAACAACTGAAAGAAGAGATATAGGTCTATAGTTAGAAGGGAGACTTTTGGATCCTTTTTTGGGGACAGGTTGCACAAGTGCAGCTTTCCAACTCTCCGGGAAAATGCCCGTGTTGTAAGAGATTCGAAACAGGCGAGTTAAGATGGGTGCAAGCTCTGGAGCACATTTTTTTAAGACGATTGCTGGTATGCCATCCAGCCCAGACGATTTTTTAGTATTAAGAGAAGAAAGAATACGCTTGATCTGGATAATGGAATGGAAGATTAGGCACAAAAAGCCCAAGAGGCTGCGCTGCCTCCGGTGGTGAACCAAGACGGCTTTCAGGGAAGAAGAAGAAGAACTCTATAAAATTAACGGCTTTTGAAATATCCCAATTTTAAACTTGCTTGGCACGAAGTGAGTAACATTCAAAATTAAAGACACTTTAATTTTTTCCTAAAATGTGCCTCTCCTTGCTTGAATACGTACATTTAATCCTTGTTTTATTGACAAACAATGCGCAATTTCTAGAAATTTTCCTAACTTGTGTCCCAAAACCTACTTACATACCAAATTTTAATTTCCTACTTCCTCGTGCCCTATAATTTTGATAAGTCAATGAGTGAGTCAGTCAGTCGGTCAGTAGTAAAATACGCGATTTTTAAAATCGCACTTGACGTAACTTAAAATGTTAATCTGTTAAAATACTATCATTTTCTTACAGTCAAATCTTTATTTTTTTCTTTCTATGGTAAATTAGATCTCTATGTGTCTCTTACAGTAATTATTTTTATAGATAGAAAAATTGACAGTTTGTAGAGCTCTAAGTTGTATAACCTTTCGTAAAGAAAGCAACTTTTAAGCCCTAAATCTAAAGAAACTTTAAAGGAATTTGTCTGAAAGGAATTTGGTGTTTTGACGTTGCTAAACAGATCAATTAGTAGCATTAATCATCGTTTAATGGCGTAGTGTCATGAGCTTTCCCTTAGGCAGTTGTTATACTCAGCTCTCGGAAAGTCTTTCACTAAACATTATAGAAATATTTTTTGGAAATAGCGCCATAAACAAAAGATATTTTAAATGGGTTTTTATTATATTTGTGTGGGTATTAGTTTATATAGTACAATTTACAGGAAAAAATAGAAATGTTTTGGAACCAAAAGTTTAACAGAAACCTTATCGGTATATTGTTTGCAGAGTCCGTTAAAATTCACAATTTTCTTAAAAAATTAATGATTTAGACCTTTATAAAGCAGAAAAACTGATCTTTCGGAAAATTATTGTTTATGATATGTGGTTTAAACAGCCTTAATAACTTTAAATTATTATACAACTTGTATATCTTTAATTTCCGTAAATATTTTAAAAAAGATATCTCCATGTTACTGAGAATTTTTTACAAAAAAAAACAATACAAATGGATAGATCTTTTATAATACCTTAAAATAAAGTCAGAGAATACCTAAAACTATATTTTTACATTTAATTGTTTTTAGAATCTGTGGTATATTTTAATATCCAGAAGGCTTTGAGAAATATGAGTGATAGCATTCGCGCGGAATATAAATCTGAGAAAGGATTTTTTGCCAATAAAAATTGCAATCATTATGGACAAGTAACGAAAAAAAATAAGCCATTTTAATTTTTTATGATAACTTAAAAACCATAAGAGATAGCGGAAATTGCAAAAAGATCCTTAAAGAGGAGAAAATTCCAAAAAAAAGTCAAACTTCCGAAGCTCTATCTTCATTATATATAATTTTAATTTAACGCTGAAAATGGACCTCCGCGCGACCTTTTTGTTGCGCGCTCGGAGTCAAAACCGAGTACTTCACACTAAATAATTTTTTTAAGGTATTAAATATTAATTTAATTTTTTAAAATTATTGTGTATTTAGAACACTTTAAAAATTTACTAACGTTAACAATTCAACTTAAAGTTAATTTTTACGACAATTATTTAAACTTTTTTTAATGTGCAATAAGCACCAAATTTCAAAACATTTTAGTTAATTAATAATTGTCTAGCTTGTAAAAAAAGTACCTTTAAGTTAAATTTTTAACGAAAGTAATTTTTTGAAGGGTTCTGAATACAGAATAATATTTTAAATTTTTTAAATTAATATTTAATACCTTAAAAAGAATTATTTAGTGTGACGTACGAGTTTTTTGGAAATTTCCCCTCTTCAAGGATCTTTTTGCAATTTTCGCTATCTCTTGTGGTTTTTGATCTATCATCAAAAATCGAAATGGCTTTTTTTCTTCTTGTGTTAATAACAATTGCAATTTTTATTGGAAGAAAAAAATCCTTAAAACGGCTTTCTCACATTTCCTCATATTTTTCGAAGCCTTCTAACTATTTTTCGCAGAAAACACACTTCTTAACTAGACTATACCCAATGTATGGTTTACAAGATCCCAGTAAAGTTCTTACTTAAATAGACATGATATTAATCTAAACGTCATAAAACATACCTGGTTCTCCCTCTGATGCTTCATCGTCACTACTTTCTTCCAGAAATTCGCTAAAAAACAACGTTGCCATTTCCAGATGAAGGTTTTTTGTCACCTCAGCACTGGGTAAGTACCTCGCTTTAGTAAGTTCTTTTATCATAACATGTTTCCATTCAATTAATAACATTCCGCTCATGATTTTTTCACGAATTAAAGGCTCTAAAACAACAAGTTAAATTTAATTTAAAATTTAATTCTAAATATTTTTTTCTAGAAAATAAAAAAATACGTACTACTGCATAAATAAACATAAACTAATACAAAAAAACTAACTTTAGTTAAGTCATTTTATGTCCGTCATAAAAATTTAACAAAAAGTTGTTGGCCATAACCGAAGACTTGAAAACTCTTATTTTTATCACTCATTACCACAGAAACTTTAATATCCCAATAAAGTTGTGGATAATGACTTTTAGACTTGTTCAAAATTAAAAATCTACTTTTTAAAAACAAACGCTCTAATTTTTATGTTTATGATGCAATAAAAATATGAATAATGATTTTTTGACTTATTTAAGATTTTATATTTTCCTTTAAAATAACAAATTTAACTATCATTATTAATATGATAAACAATAACGTACAAAAGTTAAGAAATGTATTAAGCACTTATTATAATTTAAACCTATTTACACCACTTTGCAAATTTATATAATCAATAAGGCCTGAGAGATCCAGTATAAGTGCTGCTGTAATAATAATAATAAATGTATTTTTAGATACAGCAGAAGTTGGATTAATTAATTACTTTCCTAAAAACTAGCTTGTAAACTTAGCTTTGTTTTATTTGGCGTAATTAAAATAATCCATATAATGTATAACACGAGAAACAGTTAGCTTGAAGTGAACATAGAGTCAGCGCAATTACACCCGACGCTGAAACTTCCAAAATAATAAGTTAAATAAAAATGTATTGTCAAATAATATAAAAGTTTTATTGAAGAGTCGTTTAGTATATGTTAAAGTTTAAGAATGAGATATTATCTTGTATAACTGTCAAAAAATGTTAACTTATTTCTTTTTTTTAATTATTTATAAATTATAATATTGACACATTTTACATTAAGAAAAAGTTTTGTAATATTTTGTTTAAAAATTATTTTAAAATAAGTCGAATAAATTTCTCACAACGTTTGATTTTTGGTATTGTTTTGTATCTACAGTTACAACATAGCTATTTACTTGTGTGCATTAACAATTCTGTCTGTATTTGAAAAAAGTGCTTTGCTTTAGATTTAAAATGTAAAGCAAAGACGTTTAATTTGGAAGTTAATTGAGCATCTTGCCTAATTGGTTATTTCTTATAGACACATCTTGCTGATTTTCATATAAATTATAATCAAATTAAGACAATGCCCCACTACGTGCATAAGACTTAGTATTAACCTTTATATTGCAATATTCAAGTAAATACTGTGAAACCTGTATTTTATTTATTTTCTACACGGGTGCTTCGCTACATTTGTCACCAAATGTAGGTAAATTAGAAAGTTATTAGACAAACTTGTATTTTAAAGCATGTGTTGCATTCAAAAAGAAGGGCCAGGTTTGTATTAAAAAAAATGGGTTGTTGGATTGCGAAAATATTATTGTTAAATGTCAATTTGTTTATTAATTTCTTAAAATATTTAAAATTAATCCCTTTCTAACTTAAATAACAAAACATAGTCAATCATAAATTAGCAATTTGGGACATCTTCCATTATAATTGTCAAACCATTTAAAGTAACTGTATATCGTAAAATTTAATATTGTGATAACTTTATTTGGTAGAAAAACGTTTTCCAAAAATTAGTTAAAAAACAATATTAACTTACTAAATATTTATTGTAAAATACTTTTCACACAATATATAATCGTATCTGTTTACTGGTTTTAATATGAGTTATAACGAAACAAAAGTAACCAGAACTAACCAAAGACTTAAAACTTCTCATTCTCTGCGACTCATTACCACACAAACTTCAATACCCCAAAAAGTTGTAAATAATATTTTTGACTTATTTGAGACTTAATATTTCCCTTTAAAATAACGGATTTTACTATCACTATCAATAATTACATACAAAAGTTAATAAATGTATTAAACACTTATATAATTTAAACCTATTCACGCCAAATGAACTACTTTACAGATTAGGTAATCAATAAGGTCTAAGAGATCCAGTATAAGTGCTGCTGTAAATTATTAATAAATTTATTTTTAGAAACAGTAGAATTTGGATTAATTAATTACTTTTCTAAAAGCTGGATGTTAGATTGCAAATATATTATTCTTAAAATATTTTAGATTATCACCCTTTTAACTTTAATAACAAAACATAGTCAATCATAAATTAGCAATTTGGGATATCTTCTATTAAAATTGTCAAACCTTTTAACCAAATGTATATCGTAAAATTTAATATTGTGATAATTTTATTCGGTATAAAAACCGTTCTCCAAAAATAGGTTGAAAACCAATATTAACTAACTAAATATTTTAATATAAAATACATTTTACACAATAGATAATCGTATCTATTTACTGGTTTTAATATGAGTTATAACGAAAGAAAACTAACCAGAACTAATCGAAGACTTAAAAATTCTCATTTTTTATTACTCATTACCACAGAAACTTTAATACCCCAATAAAGTTGTGAAAAATAACCTTTTGACTTGTTTGAAATTAAAAATCGACTTTTTAAAAACAACGACTCCAATTTTTATGTTTATGATGCAATAACATTGTGAATAATAATTTTTATTATTTGATACTACCATCACTATCAATAAAAACGTACAAAACTTAATAAATGCATTAAACACTTATTATAATTTAAACTTATTCACACCAAATAAACTATTTTGCAAATTAGGTTATCAATAAGGTCTAAGAGATCCAGTCTTAGTGCTGCTGTAATATTATTAATAAATTTATTTTTAGGAACAGTAGAATTTGGATTAATTAATTACTTTCCTAAAAGCTGGCTTGTAAACTCAGCTTTGTTTTATTTGGCGTAATTAAAATAATCCATATAATGTATAACACGAGAAACAGTTAGCTTGAAGTGAACATAGAGTCAGCTAAAACTTCCAAAATAATAAGTAAAATCAAAATTTATTGTCGAATAACATAAAAGTTTTATTCGCACGATTCGTTTAGCATATGTTAAAGTTTAAGAATGAGTGATTATGTTGTATAACTGTTGAAAAATGTGGACTGATTTCTTTTTTTTATTCATTTATAAATTATTTCGTTGGCACATCTTTACATTAAGAGAAAGGTTTTGTAATATTTTGTTTAAAAATTATTTTTAAATAAGTCGAATAAATATCTCACAACGTTTGATTTTTGGTATTGATTTGTATCTACAGTTACAACATAGCAATTTACTTTCATGCATTGACAATTCTGTCTGTATTTAGAAAAAAGTGCTTTGCTTTATATTTAACATGTAAAGCAAAGACGTTTGTTTTAAAGGTTAATTAAAGGATCTTGCCCAAATTTGTTATTTCTTATAAACACATCTCGCTGGTTTTCATATAAATTATAATTAAATTAAGACAATGCCCCACTACGTGCATAGGACTTAGTATTATCCTTTATATTGCAATATACAAGTAAATACTGTAAAACCTGTATTTTATTTACTTTCTACACGTGTGCTTAGCTACATTTGTCATTAAATATGGGTAAATTAGAAAGTTAGTGGAGAAACTTTTGTTATGTTTAAAGCATGTGTTGCATCCAAAAAGAAGTGCAAGGTTAGTATTAAAAAAATTAGGCTGTTGGATTGCAAATATATTTTTGTTAAATGTTAGTTTGTTAATCAATTTCTTCAAATATTTCAAATAAACTTTCTTTTTAACTTTAATAACAAAACATAGTCAATACATAAATTAGCAAGTTGGGATATCTTCTATTGTAATTGTCAAACCATTTTAACCAAATGTATATCGTAAAATTTAATATTGTGATAATTTCATTCAGTATAAACAACGTTCTCCAAAAATAAGTTGAAAAACAATATTAACTACCTAAATATTTAATTGTGAAAGACATTCCATATAATTGTATCTATTTACTGGTTTTAACATAAGTTATAACGAAACAAAACCAACTTCTCGCTCCATGCATGACTAAACAAATATAAATATATATGTATGTCTAAAAGTTTGCATACAAACTCTTGTAATATTTAAGGCAAACTTTACCAAAAGTTGTTTAAATTTAAACATGCAATATGGCGATAAATAATCCCAAAGTTATAAGTTATATTGACCTCTTAGAAAGTTTTCTTTTTACATCAAAAAGCCCACATTTTGATTAATTGTACGCGATTCAATTTTACAAAAAAGAAATAAGGTCTGGAATGTAGGTAAAAAGAATTTTGAATTAGAAAAATAAAGGGTCGTTTATATTTTCAAGTGGATTGTCGTAAACATAAAAAAAAACATTCTGAAGAAAGTGGAGAATACTTTTGCTTTATCAATGGCCATACAAACCCAAGAAAGCTTTCTTTACCAGGAACTTTCAATGAAACGACACGAAACCCAAAACTTATACATCCCTTTATAGTCCATCTAGCAAAACTCCAATCTTTCCACTTTTTATCTCCTGACTGTGACTAACTAAATATTTTTAAAGATTTAATAACTTTCGTGCAATAAATTATGTAGCCTAGTTTTGTCCAATATGTTCCACCACAGTTAAATTACATAAGTGATATATGCTTGAAGCAATGCTTTCATAATATGCCTTAACAGTTTGAACCCAAGAGATTTCAAGATTAATCAGGGCTTAAAATATTTGTTATTAAATTACTTAATGGTCTTTTAAACTGTGTTAAAGAGTTCTTTTAAATCTAATGTTCAAATTGTAAGTTTGCTTAATATCTATGTTTATAAAACAATTGGAATAAATTACAACAAAAAAGGGGTTGACCTATTTAATTTTGTTCATCATATTACCACTTAGCTATTCAAATAAACTTATATAACATCTGATGTGTGTACTTAACTTCTTAAAAGTTAATCTTTTAGTTAACAAAAAATAATAAAATCTAAAAATTACATTTACAATATATCCTTAAATCATTGTTAATGTCTATTAGGATTGTTTTGTCCATATCTGAATGGGTCAAATTAAATTTATTCTAATATGTCAGTGATCATACGTTTAAGTCTTGGTACACCACTTTTAGCAGCATTTAATGTTACATGTTTTGAATATTACTTCCAAGCCAATTAGGATGTAAGTACACCATTTTAATTACATGAATTTTCGTGTTGTTAATTTAATTTTACTTGCCTTTCAAATATGTCAAAGTAAAGGTTAAAAGTTATTTTGGAGTCCTGTACAAAATTGCTATGGCACGAACATAACTTTAGCTCCTTATCCTTGCCGTGGATTACACATTTTCCACGATACAACACTCCAAAAATTCTATTTTAGATAAAAGGCAAAAAATTTATAAAAGGTTTGTTTTAGGCCCAAACGTGACATCACATACTAACGATTTTTATTTAAGGTATTGTGGAGATTTAGACGGAAAAAAACACCAAAAGGAAAACAATATATATATATATAATATATATATATATATATATATATATATATATATATATATATATATATATAATTATATATATATATATATATAAATATATATAATATATATATATATATATATATATATATATATATATATATATATATCATATATATTATATATATATATATATATATATATATATATATATATATATATATATATATATATATACTTTATATTTTGGGTTGTAGTTTCTTAGACCTTAATTTATAATATTTAATTTTTGTAGGTTTTTCTTGGGTTTTGTTTTTAAGCAAAAACACTATTTGTGTTTAATTATATTTATTTTAATCTATGACGTTTCGGCCATTTTTTGGCCTTTTTAAAATTTTTAAAAGGTAAAAGAGATGCTTTTTGTACATATAGTTAACATGGTAAAAACAAACTTACCCTAGAACAGAGATAATATCACAAGACGATTTTAAAGTATATAACAATTTCAAAACAAATATACAATTTACATTTACACCAACAGAAATCTACTATGAGTTTTTAAAGCAGCGAGATGTATATTTTACTAAGATTAATAACCCTCTTTTTTGTCGTTGATTACATTTTGTTTTTTGTATCTCTATTATTTCGAGAATTCCTTTTTTTGTATTTTTTTTCAGGTTGATAGGATTTTGTTTCATTATAATTCAAATTATGTTTTTTAGAATTTTTATGATTGGTCAAAGCAGTTACGTTTTTTTTATCATATTTGTGACTTTTTAGCCTATTCTCTAGGTATTGGCTTGTTTGACCTAAATACACACCATTGCAGTTGATATAAGGAATTTGATAAATTACATTACTTTTTTTGTTTTTTTTTAATGTTTTTGTTTTTAGATTACTAAAATTTTTTGATAGAAGATTACATCCTTTATGGCATATTGTTATATTTTGTTTTTTTAAAAGGTGTTGAAATTGTTGGGATAATCCATTTATAAAGAGATATATATTTAGTATTTTCCTGTTTTTGATTTTTTGTTTGTTTTCTGTTCCATTATAAAAATTATGGATTCTGTTTTTAAGTATTTTGTTTACTAATTGTTTTGGGTAATTGTTTATTAATAGGGCATTTTTAGCTTTCTTAATTGCCTTTTTTCTAAATTGTGGGTCTGACAATTCTATGAAGCGGTCTGCTAAGCCTATAACTACTGATTTTTTAATGAATTGGATTGAAATAAATATAATAAAACACCCTCTTTTAGATTTAATACATCGGGTTTCATCTTGGAGTAAAATTTTACGGATTACGGTTTGGGTCTTACGATTTTTAAAAATGATTCCAAAAAATAATATAATTTTGGCGTGATCTTTTGAAAGCCGAAATGTGTTTAATTAAATTAGTCCAGTTAAACATTTCAGCTCTGATGTTAAATGTTTAAACGTCAAAGTCGTGTTCCACTAAACTTAAAAAATTGCACCCTTTTTTTGCAAGATGGTTTCTTAGGATCGGAGGTCGCTAGTTATTCAAAATGGACTACCCCAGGACATCTATGTCTTACCGGCGAAGAAACTTTCACAGTAAGGTTGATAGAATTTTATCACATAATTAATCTTCATACGGGAGCTTATTTATTGGAAACGATTTTGCGTCAAAAATATGGGATTCTAGGCGGTCGAAATTTAATCGGAATGTAGTTCATAAATGTAATACTTGTTTTAGGACAAACCCAAAATTTAACCCTTATGGGTAAACCAGGTTAGGGTACAAGAAAGTCATGCGTTTTGGCACACAGGAGTAGATTATTTCGGTCCGGTAAATGTTACTTTGGGAAGACAAAAACGCGACCATACATAAAGCGACGTCTGTTTGTTTATATGTATGAGCATAAAGGCTATACAAGAGTTGGTTAGTTACATCGACTGATCATTTTACAGGGTTTTAAAAGATTTATTTCCAAGACGTGGTCCAGTAAAGATCCTTTATTCAGATCAGGTACAAATTTTGTAGGGCAAAAGAATTCTTAAAGAGATTAATAAGTTTTTAATTCTCCCCGTTACACGGAAGCTTTCGAAACAGAACTGGGTGCAAGGGGAATAAAGTGGCGGTTTAATACTCCTTCTAACCTCACATGGGAGGGTTGTGGAAAAGCAATGTAAAGTCAGTAAAAAATCATCTATATAGAGTGGTGGGAGATTAGCTTTTGACTTATGAAGAATATTCAACCGTGTTAATTCAAATTGAAGCTATTTTAAATTCAAGGCCGTTGTGCGGCTTGTCTTTGGATCC
Source organism: Listronotus oregonensis (assembly GCA_019359885.1). NCBI lineage: Eukaryota > Metazoa > Arthropoda > Insecta > Coleoptera > Curculionidae > Listronotus > Listronotus oregonensis. The sequence goes on along the minus strand of JAHBCN010001335.1, from coordinate 60,269 downwards.
GATCGCGCCAGAAGCTTTAACTCCTGCAGCACCTTTTTTGACTTTAAAACCTTTACAGAGTTTTCCGGCTGAAGAGTTAGATGGTATTACGCAAAATCGGTTAGACAGATTTTAATTATTGTATTGTAATTAGGGGTTTTTACGCGACCGGTTATAAAAATTTGTCCGTTGTTTTGTCCGTATAAAATTTTTACTGTAGTTTTAAGGTTAGTTTAGAAATAGGGGCTTTATAAAAGAGTTTGGTTTTTATTATTATTTTATTATTCTCGGTAATTTTGTTTTGTTTGCGATTTGGCTGAAAAACAATTTTTCAGGGTCGGGGGTATGTTTAGGCCAAATTGTGATTTCTCTATATTTTAAGTGGCAACATTGCCTTTTGAATCGTCAGAATATTCATATCTTTTCCGTAAGAGAGAGATCGTCTTTAACCGTACTACCAGTAACAAGTGTTTAACGGGTTTTACCTTGTCGGACATTTTAAAACGAAATGAATTTCGGTCTCGATAACCGATATCCCTTAAATTCCTATTTTTCCTTCCCTCCTTTAACTTCCAGTGTCGGGAGCTGAGAACGGGACTTTGAAGAATCAACGACTTCAACCGATTGGTAAGTGATTTGTTTCATTGGGATTACAAAATTTATTAATTATTTGCCTCTGAGTTTTAGAAGAAAACAGTGTTTTGTTTAAAAAAAAGACCAAAGCCAAGAAAAACCTACAAAAATTAAATATATATATATATATATATATATATATATATATATATATATATATATATATATATAATATAAAATTTCCTTTTTATTCTTGGGAATAGGTTAATAAAGCAAATGGTGGAAGTTTATTGCAAGTTTCGCACATTATTTATTGTGCTTTTCAACGTAAGTATCTAAAAATAGAATTAAAATCAAAACATAATTCAAACAGAACATTAAATATTTTAGAGTATTAAAAGATTAGTGTAAACCATGAAACGAATTACAATTTTAAAATCAACATTTAAAAGTTCTATCTTAACACAAAATCAGGTACATAATAAAATTAATTTAAACAGGATGCCTACCTTGGAGTTCTGATACATTTTTATAACTAAAAGAATTTTTAAATCTATGTCCGTTTGATTTTTTTTATTTCATTGATATTTTTTTTAAATAAAGGAACTAAAAAGAGATAAAGGCTTGCTATTTGCATATTTGTTTTTCTGATATGCTTGTATAAAGGGAAGTGGTCGCTGTTATAAATATTGTTTATACAGTGTGATAAGTGTATTAATATTTGATTGTAAAACATTTATGGATTGATTAGATTAAAATAGATTTGACTAAGATTGTTAATATCTTTTTGTCGTTGACAGCTTCCTTTTCTTTTTTTATTTCGATTATTTCTTTGATTGTTAGTTTTTTAATTAGAATCTTGTGACAGTAATTTAGTTTCTTTAAATTAAATCATGCTTTGTTTGAGATTCTGTTTATGTAGGGCAGTTGAAGCATTTTTAGTCTATTTTCTAAGCATTGTGTCGTTATTCCAATATATTTTTAGGACAATTTAGGCATGGAATGGATAAATTAGGTTTGACTTTTTTCTTTCGTATTGACTTTTAAAGGTGTAAATAACGAGTTTACTAAATTATGTGCTTTATGACAAACAACCACGTTATACTTGGAAAGAATGTGTTTTATTTTTGTGAAAGACCATCAATATAAGACATAGCTATGTATTTGTTTTCTTCTTGCCATATCTTTCGAGTTTTTTGAATTTATTGTAAATAAATATGTTCTTTGGTTGATAACCCTAGATATGGTGTTTTCGGGGTAGTGGTTGTTTACTAAGGTCTGCTACTTTTTGTAAATTTCTGGTCGATATTCGCAGAAGTTAACGCAATGGCTTGGTCGGTAAGATCTATTATAACACTATTTCTTTGATTTTTGGATGACTAGAATTAAAATTGAGATAACGACCAGACCACTATCTTTGATACCATTTAGTTTTAAGTTTTTGTTGTTTATTATCTCTTATAAATATGCGAAACGTTGCATAAACTTCCACCATTTAGTATTAACCTATTCCCAAGAATAAAAAAGGAAATTTATAAATAATGGTTAAAGAAAAATAAATATTATATATATATATATATATATATATATATATATATATATATATATATATAGGCTCTATTCTTCAAGCAAAATAAAAAAGTGCTGTTTTAAGACATAATAATTATTGCTTAAAATGAATATTCAGTTTAATTTTATGAAAAGTACAATTATTTTTTAATTACAACATGTAAATGAACTTTTTTTTTAACATACATTAAGTTTAAATATGTAAAACCTCACAAAAAACGTTCCACTTTCGACTCGATGTGATGAAGCGGGCGCGGTGTTGCCAGATTTTTAAACTTTAAAAAGCCATATTTTAAAATTAATTAACTTTTCACCCATGTGTCTTTGGCTTTTTTGACATATATAACGTATTCTAAACTTAAAAAAACTAAACTTTCCGTTTTGATTTTTATTTTTTCAACGTTATTTTAACGCTTCCATAAAACAAGAATAAAAAGCCCGCTTCAAAGGAACTGTATTTAAAAGAAAGTTTGTTTTTATTTGAAAACAGAAATCTTTTTTCAACAAATTATCTGGAACGGCAAAAATGTATTTTTATTGAAAAGAGAAATGGCAAGAATTTAATTAAACTTTTATTGTACCTTACTAAAAATTCCATATGGGTAGGATCAAAAAAATATTATCTTCGAAAAGGCTCTTAATATCTTTTTTATTCCCTTTTCTTTTATTTGACTTTTATGAGAACATAATTACAAAAAAATATTTCTTATGCCTTACTGCTTTGGGGCGCCATGCATGTATGAATAAACGTAATTAATTAAATATTAATTATTATATTATTATTATTAATTAAATATTAATTTTTCTTTAGATGAACTACAAGGTGTTTCTTAAAGACATGCTAATATTTAAGGGGTGATTTTTGGACTCATTTTAGGAAAAAACTTCCTATTAATGTTTTTCTAAGAGTCTTAACTTTTGAGATACAGGGTGTTAATTTTTTTTTTAAATCCGTTTTTTAATATTTATTGACATAATATTGTAGACACCTTTATGAAATTAATTACATGTCTTCTTCTCTGATGACCAAAAATTATATTTTTTTACCAGTGGCGTCCGTACGGGTTTTGTATTAAATATTTTTGGAGAAAATTCTACGCCACTGCTTTCCCTTAAAATTATCTAATCTAATAAATATCTTTAAAATCCTTATTTATTTTTGAGCAAATTTTATCTCTTGGTTTTTCTTTGTCCGACGCATGGTTTTCGCTTAAAAAAATAAAAACCGTTCTATTTCAAGATTAATTCCTTAATTTAATCACATTTTTGTTTATATCTCCTTTATTATTTATTCTATCGAAAATGTTTTATATAGACAGAAAATAGATAAATAGCTGTATTTTGTGCTTCGAATTTTTGTATCTCTTTTAGTTTTAACGATTTTTTTTAATTTTGAAACGTCAATATCTCAAAAACCTTAAAAGCTACAAAAAAATTTATAAATTATGAACTATTTATTTTTATTAGACCTTTAATTTGGGTTGTTAAATCTTTTTGTCTAAATGCAATACTTTTCGAGTTATAATCAAAAAACCGAATTTTCGAGGTTTTTTCAAGGTATACCCCTATTTAAGAATTAGAATTTTTTTGTTTTTAGTTTCTTTTCTGCAAATTTTGAGTGTTTTGGGGTTCACATAAATAAAATAAATGATTTATATTTTTAAAAAAAAAAAACTTTTTCCCATTTTGGACTGAAATTTTTGATAAAAATCACATTTTTATTTCTATCCCTTTTATTATTCATGCCATCAAAAATGTTGACAGAATTTTTTATATAGATAATTTAAAAAGCTGTGTTTTTGGTTTTATATAATTTTTTTGTATCTCTTATAGTTTTTGAGATATTAACGATTTTAATTAACAACGTTAATATCTCAAAAAGCATAAGAGATACAGAAAATTTTATAAATCAAAAAATGCAGCTTTTTAAATTGTCTATATAAAAAGTTAAATAAACATTTTTGATAGGATAAATAATACAGAAGATGTAAACAAAAATGTGATTAAAAAAACTAAGAGATCAAATTTGCTCAAAAAGGAATGAGGATTTTAAAAGTAATTTTGATTTTAAGAGAAAGCAGTGGCGTAATATTTTTTTTTTTTTCAAAAATTCAATGCAAAACCCGAACGCGAAGTTTTTATTTAAATTTTAAATGCCAAAATTGTTACTTAGGTATAAAGGTTTTTTTTTTGGCCAAGAAGAAAATAAGAGCAAAGGGCCTGTTGCACGTTCGATCTAAACACCTATTGTCACCTTAAAACTTTTAGGTCAAAGACTTTTCTGGTGTCAGATCTATAAAATTCAAGGATTTATTTTGTTAGCACAAGTTTCCATTTTATAAAGAAAGAAAAAAATCTATACAAAGGGCTTTGTTTTAGGAAAAGACGTGGCATCACGTACTCCTGATTTATATTTGCTGTTGTTTTAAAGGTTGAAGAAAAAACAGCGCAGGGGAAATTTGAAATCAATTTAAAGGAAATATTTTTTAGAGTTTTTATCTATGTTTTTCAAACAATTTAATTGTATGTAAATAAAATTTTTAGAAAAAGAAGAAAGTGAAATACAATAATTTAATTTTTAAAAAACCTTAGCAATTATGGTTTTCCCAATGTTGTTTGTTTTTTAAATTTGTTTCCAATTAAATTAAGGTACTTAGTTTATTTTTTCGACTATACTTGGTTCGTATTCCCACTCTTTAGCGCCACTTGCTTGGGGGACATGAAGTAAATTATAAAACCCCGTTTTTCTCGAAATAAAGGACAATTTCTGGGTTAATATATCCTGTCCAATTAACCTGCCCCTTTTTATTTATTACAGATGTTCAAGGTTGTATATAATATATAATTTAAAGCCAATTTAAAATCCGCTCTGAAAATACGTCAATTTATTAATGTTTAGAAAATTACAAGCTCTGTTACAACATAATATTAAAATGATAAATTATTTCTTGCTTACAACATCATTTAAGCAACCCTAATACAACTTTATTGTCATTAAAAAAAGTTTTACAAAGGAGCTAATTTATAAACATGGCAATATTTTAGTAATACTAAAATCTTAAAGTGTCATTGTCTTTATTTGTTAATTGATACAAACGTTTTGGTTAGTGATGTGTATCCAACCGTTTTCAAATGATAACTAAAAAACTATTTTTTAGAGCTACGACTTATATACTATCCGTTGTTCACTGAAGATTAATCGATTTTTTCAAGGGTCAGCAACGGCTACCAGTTATTCGGAAAGTCGATACTAGGTTTGCTAATATTTGGTTTTTTACAATTATTACAGCTTCTTCAAATTTTCTTTTCTTTCAGTGGATTTTTTATTAAATATTTTTGCTTCCGACCATTGTATGCTGTGTTCTTTTACCATGCGTATTCGGCAATGCCTGATTTCAACGTTTTACCTCGTTCCGTATGTTTTTTGTGTTCTTTAACTCTAATTTTGAGTGGTCTTTTCGTTTCCCCAATGTATACCTCACCACATTTACAGGAAATTTGGTAGATACAGTCATTATTTAAAACCTTGTTGTCTGGTCTCGTCTTAGCAAGAATGCTTCTTAGAGTAGTTTGTGATTTAAATGCTTTTTAATATTATACTTATTCACGATTCTGCGGATCTTTTCCGAAGTTCCTTTAATATATGGAATTGTCATAAATATTTGGTAAGTCTCGTTTAACTTAGAGTTTTTTTTTGTCCTATTTTGATATTTTTCGATCGTTTCCTTTACCAGTCTCTCACTGTATCCGTTCTGTTTAAGATCCCTATTTATATTACTTATTTCCTCTTGCAGGGATTTCTTACTGTTATAAGGTCACTACACGATTGTATAGAGTACCTATGACCCCCTGTTTTGTTTCGTTAGAATGATTAGAATTCTGGTGTAAGTATTGTTCAGTGTGGGTAGGTTTTCTGTATACTGAGGTTTGTATATGTCCATTATTTTGTTTAACTATAACGTCAAGAAAAGGTAGGGCCAATTTTGTTCTTTTTCCATTGTGAATTTAATACAAGGTCGGAGGCAATTTAAATGTTTTAAGAAACCTTTACGTTCTTCGTCATTACCTCTCCATATAATGAAAGTGTCGTCAACATACCTTAGCCAAACTTTTGGTTTGATTGGTGCAGTTTTAACTGCGTGTTCCTCAAACCATTCCATGTAAATATATGCTACCACTGAGGAGAGCGATGAACCCCTGGGAAGTCCATCATCCTGCGCGTAGTATTCATCTTTCACCTGAAAGCAGGAACTACGGAGGCAAAGCTCCAACAAATCCATCACTTGTTCGGATAATGTTTAACGACTCTTCCACTGGTACGTTTGTATATAGACTTTCCACATCAAAACTAACAAAAGTATCGTTGGTCCTATTTCTACATTTTTGAGAATGTGTCAGATCAGGGATTGCCGAACACGCTTGGTCAAAACAACACCGCATACAATGGTCATTCATAAAGAAACCCACTGGAAGAAAAGAGAATTTAAAGAAGCTGTAATAATTTTAAACAATCAAAATGTATTTAGCTAGCCTAGCATCGATATTCCAAATATCTGTTAGCCGTTGCTAACCGTGAAAAGTCAGTCAAGCTTCGTTGAACAAGGGATAGTATATAAGTCAGCTAAAGAATAGTTTTTAGTATACTTGAACGGTTGGAGATAATCACTAACCGAAACGTGTTATTGAGTGTCCATAAAAAAAATGCTTTTACTCTTAAACTTAATAACGCGATTGTCAAATGTTTTTTGCATTTTTTATTCCTTAAGTTTTTTAATCTTTTGACAGTCCACGTGGCTAAGACCTAAGTACTGATGTACCGCGCATGTCTTAAGTGTGGTGAGAGGGATTTTGTTCACACGAGACTTAAATATTTGGAGACTGGGAGGAGACGGTAAAACTTTTGCGCTCTAGAGATAAAGGTACGAAGATGGCGGGAAGTTCAGGGCCTCTCTAACTGAACTGTAAAAGGTTTCAAGAAAGTTTATCTACGTGTTGCTCTTGTGGGAGCTGCCTGAGAAGGAATTATACTGGCTAACTCCTCTGAGCAGAATCCGTGAAAATACCTATAGAAGAGCGACAGATCCTCTTCAGCTCGACAGTGGGCAAGAGGAGAAAGCTTTTCTTTAAACGTAAGATCATTATTAAGACGAACGGCTTTTCTTTGAATGGAGTCCAGAATGCTAAGTGTTTTAGGGGACGCTATCTTCCAAACATGAGAACAATATTCTAAAGGGGGTCTGATTTGGGATACATACAGAGTATACAGATTGGAAGAAGAGAAATACTTTCTGGCTCGAAAGAGGAATTCAAGCTTTTTGAAGCTTCGGAGGCTATGGATGTAATGTGCTTGTGCCAGTTGAGGTTATTCTCAATAATAAAGCCGACAAGATTAAACGACTCTTTGTTTTGCAAAACTTGGCCGCTCATATGTAACGGATTAGCATTGGCAGACTTTTTTCGCGACAGCAAACATGACTGTATTTTTGAGACATTAAACTAAACAAGATTTTTGACGCATCAACTCAAGATAAGTTTGAGCTCTTGTGAAAGATATCTGCATTGACCTGCGCTTGTTTTTCAAATCAGAATTACATGGTGGCTTAAGAAATTGAATACTAGAGTGGAGGATACTACCGTCCAAGCACTGCACAAACTAAGTCACGGCTGAGCCGTAAGGCCGCTGGGCAGGCAGGAGGAAATTTTTTTGCAGCGCACTTGAGTGAGCAGACTTTATTAGAATATCCTTGGATATTACCCCGGACCAGAACCCAACGAGAACTTTTTGAAATCCTTTTATTGGTTATACAATATACAGGGTGTTTATTAAAAAAGTGCTCTTTTACTCTTAAACTCAAAAACGCGATTGTTTTTTGCAAACTGTAATAAAAATCATACAAATGGCTATGTTACAAAAAATATAACCGGTAACAAATTTTACTTCAATAATAAATCAGCCTGCGAGATAAACAAAAGTTTGCACTCGGATAAACCCCATGACACATATGAGCAAATTAGGCCCAATGCCAGATAAAAACTCCATGTACTTACGCGTACTGTAATGATAATTGGGTTTGCATTTTGATTGCAACCAATTACGGCATCGGCATGCTTCGAGGATTCGACGCGACCGCGATTAGATTAATGATATTTCAGGAAAGCAGTCAAGTTTTTATAATTTGGCTGTTATTTTCAGATAATATAAATACAGATTTAAAAAATTAAAAAAAATGTGTAATCATGTAATGATTAATATTTATTTTTAAAATTTTATTTTAAACCTTTTGGGGTTGCGCAAACTCGAAACCTAAGAATACGCCACTGCGTAAAATATGATGCTAGTTTGTTAATTTAAACAATTTTGTTATTTGACTAACAATAAAGTTATCAATGGCGGACCCTGTATATTTCGTTTCCATGCCCTGTTGCTTGTACGATGTTAAGTTGCGCGTTAGTGTTGCGTTAAGATCAATTTTTAAATATCTGATAGTACCCTAAACTCCAATAAAACATTTATTTAATCCCGTTTGCAACAACTTTCCATTTACTAAAATACAAAAGAGTCAAATTAATGTCTTTCAGCGTTCTAATTTAATTAAATCCTGGAAATGCAAATAAAAAACTTTAAAAGCCAGTGCCTAATAAAGGGATAAAAAATTTTTTTCGTATTGTGTTTTTTTCTTAGATTTCTTATTAAACGAGAATTAAAACCGAATAACAAAGAGATATTTAGACCCTTGAGGAAATTTTCTATAAGAAAAGTCCCAACTCCCGTAGTTTTATCTCTATTATTCATAGTTTTAATTTAACGCAGAATATTTTTGGTTGCGCGCTCGGCGTTAAAACCAAGTACGTCACAGTAAATATTTTTTTAGGGTATTAAATATTAATGGAAATTTTTTAAAAAAAATATGGTTTATTTAGAACACAAAAAAATTATCCCCGAAAAAATTTTAAATTTTAAATTAATTTTTTAAAAAGTTGAAATTGTTAATTAACAAAATTGTTTCAATTTTTTTTTCATTTAAAGGGTGATCAGTTAGGAAAAGAGTACCATAAATATTGGTCGTATGATTTGAGAAAAAAACTAAAAAATGCCAAAAAATTGTGAAATTTTTTTGAAAATGTTGGGGGTTACAACAAATGTAGAAAATGTTTTTTTTATAGAATTTTGTCTAATGAAAGTATATGATTTATATTTTTTTTTTCCCACCATTTTCCCTTTTTTTCTAAAACTTTTGTTCTATTATTAAAATAAAGGTAAGTTAATTTTTTTTTTAAAAAACCAAGATTTCTCCTTTTTTTTTGACCGATTTTAGAAATTTTACCAATGAAAGAGAAATTTGCCCAAAAACGCTTTTTGGTTTTTTTTTTGAGTTTTTAAAAAAAATTATTAATTTTTTTATTTTAAAGAAGAAAATTTCCAAATTTAAAAAAAATTTTTATGATTTTAAACCCTTGATATTGACCAAAATATTATTTTTTTTTAAAAAACCCCCCTTTTCCCAAAAAAATTCATTTTTTGTTTATTGGGTTAAATTTTTTTTTTTTTAAAAAAGGTTTTGATTAAAAAAATAGGTTTAAATTTTCCTTTTTAAATTTCTTTTAAAAGTAGAAAAACCATTTTTTTTTTCAACCAAAAAAGTTTGTAAACGAAAAAGTTGGGGTTTTTTGTTAGAATAAAAGGGGTTACAAAACTGATTTTTATTTTGATAAAAACGTGGCGTCCCTTTTTTTTAATGAAATAAAAAATTTTTTGGTAAATATAAACTTTAAAAAAAAAGGGTAAAAATTTTTTTTTTTTTATTAAATTAAAAGAAAAATTTTACCTTTTTTAAAAAAAAAAAATTAAATAATTTTAAATTTTTTTTTTTTTTTTAAAAAAATCAAAAAAATTTTCTAATTTCAGAAACCCCCCAGGGGAAAAAAAGTCAAAAATTAAAACCAAAAAGGTTTTTTTATGCAAAAGTTTTGTATACCAAGTTTTAAAATCTAAAAGAAACAGAAATCTTGGTTTTTTAAAAAAAAAATTGAACCCCCCCGCTTTTTTTTGATAGAAGAACAAAACGTTTTAAAAAAAAATTTGGGAAATTTAAAATTAAAATGAACACGATAACTTTCTTAAACAAATTTCTAAAAAAATCCCATTTTTCTTTTGGTGTTGGTTGTTACCCTTCTAGGGGCTTTGACAAACTCAAAAATAATTTACTTTCTCTTTGGGGATTTTATTACGATTTTTTTTTCAAATCTATACGACCAATATTTTGAGATAGGCCGCTCGCTACCCTTAACTGATCCCCCTGAAAATTAAAAAAAGTTAAAAATTGCGTTAAAAAATTTTTTTAATTTTGGGGGGCCTTCTTTTATACCTTAAAAAAGACCCGGGCCCTAAAAGTTTTTTTTAATGTTTAAAAAATTTTTTAACTTTGAAAATTACCTTTTATTTTTTCTTTTTTCAAAGTTATAAAAATTATAAAAAAAGGTTTAAATTTTTTTAAAAAATTTTTTAAATTACAATTGTTTTTTGAAAAAAAATTTAAAAAAATTTTTAAAAAAAAATTTTTAAAATTCAAAAATTTTTCAAAATTTTTTAAAAAAAAGTTTAATTTTTATTTAAACCCCAAAAAAATTTAATTTGGGGATTTAGTTTTTAAAAAAAAAAGGGCCCGGGGCCCCTTTAGGCAAATTAAAAATTTTAAAAAAGGTTTAGAACCCGGATTTGGGGTTTTTTTAAGAAATTTCCCTTTTTGGATCCTTTTTAATTTTGCATCTCTTATTTTTTGAGTTATCATTAAAAATCAAAATGACTTTTTTTAAATTTTGTTTTTTTAATAAAAATTAGTTTTTTTGGGGAAAAAAAAAACCTTTAAAAACGTTTTTTTTGATTTTTTCCCCGTCAAACCATTGCCTATTTTTAAAAACCCTTTCTAACATTTTTTTCATTACCCCATTGATACCAAAAAAAAATGTTTTATAATAGGGGAAAAATAAATTTTCCCTTTCGGTGAAAAAATTAAATAGCAGTAAAATGGTGAAAAGGGACACACAAAAGAAAACATGACCAACTTTTAAAAAGAGTTTTTAAAACCAATTTCAAACAGTTTTCGGGATATAGGTTAAACAACGCTGCGGGGGCACTACTGCGCTGCTTTGTCTAAAATGTGCCGGGAAATGCAGTATTTGCATTTTTCAGTACTTGGACAACGTTGTCGGAACTGGGGAAAAAACAGGTTAAACATCAAAAAGGGATATAAATGCTGGTTATATAGAGGGGGTTATAAAAAAAAAAATACAAATAAATGAAAATATTTAAATTTTAAATTAGATATTTCCCCCATAAACAACTTTTAAAAAAACATTTTGGGTGGGGCCTTCCTTGATGCTTTATATTACTTAAATTCCAATTTCCCTTTTTAATTTATTGACGTAGTAAATTAAAAAAAAAAAGGTTTTTACGCTGATTAAAATCATAAAATGAGATTTGAGTAAACTGATTAATGGCTTATTTGCTTATAAAGGTATTGATAGTCATTAATTTCCATTTTTTGAAAGGGCTATTTTTCTTATATAATTAAAACCTTTTGTTTTTTTACAACTTCATTATGATAAAAGTTTTAAATTTTTTTATTTTAACTAGATATTTTTACCCGGGGTACAAACTAATTTTTCCCAAAAAAGGGTTTAAAAAAGTTTGATATGTATTATTTTGCAAAATGAAAAAAGTTAAATTTTAAAAGGGGAAACCCAAAAGTTTTTTAAAACCATATTTTTAAACAAAGACTGTCGTAAAATTCTGGTCCAGTATCGTCAAAAAGGCAAGCCGAGGATGGGGAGATTTCACGAAACCTTTTCATTTTTTAAAGAAATTTTATGAAACTCAGATTAAATTTAAAAAAAAAGGTGTGTGCTGGGAAAATTGAGATTTTCTGGGTATTTTTCGAAATACGGATTAAAGTAAAAATTTGAGGAAAATAGCTAAAACAAAAAGGCGTAATTCGATAACTTATTTAATTTAAAATTTTTGAAACTTTTAAAAAAACGAATTTATTTGACATGAATATGAATTTTAAAAGACTTTTAAATTAGTTATTAATTTTTTGTTTAAGAATATTTTTTGGTTAAATAAAAATCGATTTTGGATTTTTCAAGGTGTACCACTAGAAAAAAATTGAAAATTATGTTTTGTTATTTTTGGATTTTTTTGCAAATTTTAAGTATTTTGGGATTTAAACGAATGAAATAAATGGTTTATAATAAAAAACCCAAAAACCACAATAATAAAAAAAAGAACTCTTATTTTGGACAAATTTTTTGTCAAAATTACATTATCTCCTTTAATATTTATCTTATCAAAAATGTTTATATAACTTTTTATAAAGACTATTTAAAAAGCTTATTTTTTCATATCAAATTTTTATCTTTAAGTTTATATAATTTGTAGTCCAAACATGTTAGAGATTTCTGTCAATGTACGTACGGGTTTTTGTTTTTCCGTTTTTGCATTTTACCCCAATTTTAACTTTAAATTCGTATTTAGCAAAAAAATACACCCTAAATTTTTAAAACATAATTTTTTGGGGATATTTTGTACAAAAAACATTTTAATATTTTTATTAACTATTGTTTTGCCACAAAATTGGTTTATTATATTTAATGTACATGTAGACTTAACCGTTTTATTTAAATTATGCAGAATTTTTAGCAATTTCCATTTAAATTTAAAATTATAAATACGATTATAATAACTTCAAAACTGTCACGAAAAACAATAGATATGAAAGAGCGCTTTCTGCTTGTGTGGCAATTATCCAGATTTCGAAGTTATGATGTTATTTATAGCTTAAAATACATAAATATAAAACATATTCTTTTTGAGATGAAAACTATTTAAAAATAAACAATAGCATAGCGGATTGGTTTTTAATGTAGTCTCCAACAAAGCTTGTTCAAGTGCTTCAGACATATATGTTGTTTGTTACTGTGGTTAATTTTTAACTTCATTTGTTGTTTCCTACTAAAGAGCTATTATGAACATCCCATAATAAAATATATATATATATATAATATATATATATATATATATATATATATATATATATATATATATATATATATATATATATATATATATATATATATATATATATATATATATATATATACGGGGGTTTCTCCGTCGAGGGAATAGGGGAAAACCCATGTAAATTTTGAAGTGGTCCAATATTGGCTCCCCTAATTATTTTAGAAGAAAATATATTAGGATTTTTTTAAAAAGCACGAAAAGTTGTACCAGTGTACAAATTTCAGCTCTTCCAGTCCGCCAGCTAAGAGATAAATGCTAAAATAAGTTACGAATCTCCCCATCTTCTTACGCGCCCTGTATTATTAGAAGTTTATAATAAAATACCAGAAAAAATATTTAACCTCTTACTCTCAAGTTGTCAGATCAATGTCACATCATTTTTAAATAATAAACTACTCAAATCAAGAAAAATAGGCCAATACCAAGTAAATCGACAATAGAACGGACGATAAAAAAATTTGAAACTACAGGCACAGTAATCAATAATTGCAAATGTGAAGAAAATCGACGTGAAAATCAGAGACAAATTGTACAAAACTAGAGGGATTTAGACGTGATACTTTGTGTAGAGGAGGCCAAGGGAAACATTAGCACGAGACAACTGGAGAACATTACTGGACAAGACCACACCACAATATCTCGAATTTTAAAAAGATGTAAATACCACGCTTACAACTACGAAAGACACCAAGAATTAAGAGACGGAGACGAAATACGACGACAGGAATTTTGCTTTGAGATGATGGAGAGGACAAACACTGACAGAGGTTTTTTACAAAATATTTGCTTTACTGAATGCACTTTTACATTGAACAACGAACAACCAAAATTGCGGTACTGGAGTAATGAAAACCAAAATCGATTTGTTGAGACAAGGACTCAATATCCACAAAAAATTAATGTTTTGGCGGGAATTTTCGGCCACCATATCCTTGGACCATTTTTCCTTGACCTAAATTTGAATGCGGAGTACTTTCTGGAACTTTTAGAGGAACAAATTTTGCCTGCTTTGAACAACCTTGCTCGTGAAAATCAAGAGATTTGGTATCAAATGGATGGCTGTCCAGCACACAGTACCAGAGCTGTGCGCGAATACTTGAACAACACATTTAATAACGACATCATAGGCCCGAACCACGCAATATCTTGGCCAGCCAGGTCCCCGGGATCTTTCGCCAAACGTTTTTTTTCTATGGGGACATTTAAAAACTAAGCTTTATACCAATAAAAAATATGAAAATTTAGACCAGCTAAGGAATGCTATTTCCGCTGAATGTGCCAGAATACCGATGTACCAACTAGCAACGTAAGAAATGGAAAGTTTGGGTTATTGTCTGGCAATTAATGGGGGGAAATTTTATAAATTGACATTGTTGATTTAAATCCTTAACTTCTTTTTAATTAGCTGTAAACTAAAATAAAATGCGAGGATTCTTTTTGAAATTCCTGTATAAAATTGTTTAGTTTTGGCAATGACATTATAAATTAATGATCTAAATAGTCACTGATAAATCGATATGGTGTTTTTATTATTGATTTCTAGAGTACAGGGTGCATAATGAGATACTACGTTGCAGAAGTATTTAAGCAGTTTACTCTTTACTGGTTGGTTGAAAAATGCTCAAATTTTCATTTTGGGTGGAACTTATTGTTCTCTTCAATAAATCCTAATAGCATTTTTTTTTTAAATAATTAGAGGAGTCAATATTTGACTACTTCAAAATTTACATGGGATTCCCTATGTCCCTGCAGGACAACACCCGGTATATATATATATATATATATATATATATATATATATATATATATATATATATATATATATATATATATATATATATATATATATATATATATATATATATATATATATATATATATATATATATATATATATAATATCCATTACTATATATATATAGAGCAATTCCATTACATTTCGAAGAATTTTTCGGGAGGGGTCAATCGATTTTGCTTAAACTCTGGAATCTTGAAGTACATTATAAGAGATCCCCAAAAACCAAATTTTAGTCCTCAAAGTGCCACAGGTCACGAGAAATTACTATTTAAAGGCCCAAAATTCACTATATTCTGCCTATTTTTGAAAATGTAATTTTCAAAAACTCTAAGCCGCCATTCAGTTATTTGTACTGGGTTTTATTTATTACATCGTATAAAAAAATATTTTGGTTCCCTAAACCATTGAACTTTAATTTAGAACGTAGAAAAAAAAATCAGTAAAGTGACCATTTCAAAATGGCCGCCAAAAATTCAATTTTTAACCAATCCTATAGTTCATTTTTTTCGTTTCAAGCAAGTAAGTAAAAATAAAAATATTTGCCTATTTACCTGAAATAATCGGTAATATTGCATTTTAAAGTTTGTGATTTTGAAAAAACTGCAAACTTGACTCTACAGTACATCAACTACCCCTTTTTTTTGACATTTGACCTTGAATAATATCTTTTCCAGATACAGGATCAATGGGGGCTTAAGATTTCACATATAATGGTGATTAGATTTTACAAAAATTGTAGATCATAAAATTATCTATAAAAAATAGTTTTATACTTTTTTTCCTAAGACCCACCATTTCAAAGATATAACGGATCAAACAGTTAAAAAAAAAATGTATCTTTCAACTGTTATACACAAGTGTAGAAGTTCGGACCAAGAAAATCCTTTTTTTTTTTGGCTTATTCTAGATATAGAACACTACGTCCTTCTAAATTTTTGCGCGATTCTGAGTTGATAAAAATCTGTACTGGAGGGTCAAAATTTGCAATTTTTACAAAATCACAAACTTTGAAACGCAATATTACCGATTATTGCTGGCAAACAATTTTTTGAGTAACTCGCTTAAAACGGAAAAAAATGAGCTATAGCGAGAGTAGATCGATTGAAAATTAAATTTTTGGTGGCTATTAAAAAATGGTCATTTTACAATTTTTTTTTTAACTACTTTCTAAATAAAAGTTAAATGGTTCAGGGACCAAAATATTTTTTTATACATACTAGAGGATGTAATAAATAAAACCTAGTATAAATAATTCAACTCCGGCTAAAAGTTTTTGAGAATCAAAATTTCGATAATATGCTAGAAATAGTGAACTTTAAGCCTTTAAACAGTCATTCCTTATGACCTATAGCACTTTAAGGACTAAAATTTGGTTTTTGGCAATATTTAATAATGTACCTCAAGATTCCCGAGTTTAAACAAAATCGATTGACTCCTCCCAAAAAAAAAAAAAAAATATATATATATATATATATATATATATATATATATATATATATATATATATATATATATATATATATATATATATATATATATATATATATATATATATATATATATATATATATATACAGTATTGGAAAATAATTCGCGCATAATAGGGAAATCAATGTTAATTTTTAGGCATCTGAGAATCCAATCTACCAGTGTACGTTTCAATAGAACGTCGCGATGAATTATAATTAATTTAGCTGTTCGACTGGAAACGTCACCGCTTTGCGCTTTAGTTTGGCTAGTGGGATTTGCCGGTGGCTCGCAGAGCTCTCGTTCATTTGCTTGCGGGCATCCCCAAATATTTTTTTCGGATATTTACAACAAAATGTGTATCGGCAGAGTTTTGAAAGAGCTAGAAACTTTGTTGAAATAAGGGAAAAAATAATTCAACTTTCTGGTCAAATTACACCTGAACGGCTCAGAAATATGAGAAAACATCTCTACAATAGGTTTGGGTATTGTTGCAAAAAGTGGTGGATTATTCAAACCCTTTTTAAAATAAGTTTTAGTTCTTTAGAGTTATTTTTATTTTCTGTTTTTAAATTATCGTTGTGTTTATTATTGAATTTTCTTTTTATTTATTTTATTTATATATATATATATATATATATATATATATATATATATATATATATATATATATATATATATATATATATATATATATATATTTTAATATTCCCAAAATGTATCGATAGTTCCTTTATATATTGTTTTATAATTTTTTTGAGGTAAAAATATCTTACTTTATTCGACTGTCTGTATTTTCTCTGAAATGCCGCAAAAAATATTGCTTTTGCTTCAGTGGTCCACAAACATAAAAGAAAATAAAATTTTATAAGATGTAGTTTTCCAAACTAAATTGTGTTGTCAAAGACATGTTTGCGGTTTAAACGACTGGAAGAAATTCCTCCCCTAGGTTTTGCGTTTAAATAAAAATGTCTTTTTATTTTACAGGCAAAAAACAGCTTTTTAACTTTAAATAGAATATATAATATAACTTTAGAATCTCGACTTCCAACTATAGGAAAATCTATAAACTACGACGAATGTATATATATATATATATATATATATATATATATATATATATATATATATATATATATATATATATAGCTGGATTCCAAAGTTGACGTGCCAAATACGGACCTTTTGAAAATTTGTAATTCCATTTCGGTGAATATTGCCTCGTCCATGACTAAAATTTTTGTGTTGACCATTTTCATGCTGTAAAAACCACTCGCAAAACTAAACTCGACGGGAGAAGTCTTCTGGCTGTATTGTTTGTACATGTTGAACGTTAAAGGGTCACAACTGATTTTCCCGCAATGTTGTCCACACTTTTTTCACTTAAGCCCACCTGACTTGCGATCACCCGAGTACTTGTTGTTGGATCTTTACCGATAAAAATTAAAACTTGTTCTTTCCTTTGCAAATTTTTAGAATTTCTTGGTCTTTCTGCATGCCCTTTACGATGCTCTTCCAAATCGCCAGTATCCCTAGCACGCAAGCAAGGGAAACCCAAGCAGCGGCCGCAGATTGACGACACTCCTCCTAAATGAGCAACATATCCACGTATTTATTGTTTTTATATTGTGCCCTTTTCGGGATTAGCAATTATTTAGAATTAAACTCTCACCTCGTCCGGCAAAAGCAAATCCACTGATATATAATGCGTGATTACCAAAGCAAAAAACAAACGTGAATAATATAAACGATCTTTTTATGACCAGACCCGCACTAGACACATTTTTAAATAAATTTATATAGCTTTGTTATTTTTCAGTTTTTTTAAAAAAGTTGCTTATTCAAAGGAATTTTATACACAGTTAAAAACCTTAAGTTAGAAATCACCTTTATTTATATATATATATATATATATATATATATATATATATATATATATATATATATATATATATATATATATATATATATATATATATATATATTATATATATATATATATATATATATATATATATATATATATATATATATATATATATATAATATAAATAGAAATATTATAGACTTAATAAATGTATAAAAATAAAAAAAGGTAAAATTCCTGGGGATAGAGTTATAAAGTGATTGAAAAAATAGACAAATAATGGATAAACTATCCTGTAGCCAACCCGATTACAAGTTGTTAAAATTACGAGCTCCTTGATTGGGGATTGGTTTTTCACACCGAATGTAGGCCGTAGACACTCTGGATAGTAAACCATTATCCCTTTTTGAACATCATTAACATAACATATAATAACATATATATATTATATATATATATATATATATATATATATATATATATATATATATATATATATATATATATATATATAATATACCTCATTCTTTTTTTTGGCACAACACTTAAGCTTCTAATTCAAAAATTTAAGTTTCTCCTCCCCAGAGAAGTGCCTTAAATTTTGATAACTCAGTGAATGAGTGAGTCAAGTCAGTCAGTAAAGTCATTCAGTAGTAAAATGAGTGAGTTTTAAAATCGAGTATCTCAGAAATTTATTGCCATAACTTTCTCAATTTTTTTACAGGTTATTATAATACTTGTGAATTTGAATTTACGTACCAAACCTCACACATTTATGTGGAACAATAACAAAGTTATGATAGGGAAAAACACGTTGAAACGTTTCGTGTAATTTACACACTGCACCCAACCATGCTACCAGAATTTAAATAAATCCTGGTAAACATTTATAGTTTTTCTTGCTCATAAATAAATCTTTTACTTTTTACAGCTTTTAAATGGATTAGTTCGCTAAAGAGATTGTTGTCGAGCATAAATAAAATATAAACAAACACAAACCAATTTTAATAAATCCTCTTTTAAAGGAAAAATACTTAACCAAACAAACCTTTTCCTTCAAGAAAAAACTCACATTTCTATTTTTCAATCAGTTTCAGGAAGCCTGCAGAATTTCTATTATCATAAGCAAACTTTGAAAAATAGGAAGTTGCCCGAAGAAAGAGAGGCATTTGTTAAATTTACTTAAATGTTTAATTGGAAAAAGAGTATTCGGATGAAACTTACAAATGCACGTGTCAGAATTATGATTTTTTTTCATTTAGAAAAGAACTTAATTTAATTAAAAGCAAAATTTAAGATTTTAAGAAGATTTAAATTTACTGAAAAGGTTTTATAATGGATGAAACATTGTCTATTTTATTCCATTACATGCTTGGGCACATACAAAAACAAAATATAATTAAATGTAAGCCAATCGGATTAAATTAAATACAGGGTTTTTGCGTGTATCGAAAAGCAAACCTTTAGCATTTCGCCTGCGATTTTGTCTGTTTTTCCCCTTTCTCGCGGAAAAACTTCATACATTTGATACGTGCGTCAAAGACGCTCTCCAGGTATCTGGCCAACTTTACACTCCCTCACGTCACATCACATCACGTTTCCCGTGCTCCGTTTTTCGCGGCGTAGCGCGCGTCCTGCGATTGAACATTATTATTTTACTAGATGAAAAGCCTGTCTCCGTAAGACGCCTTCCGTACGGCTAACGGTAAAAAAAAACTTTTTTGCTCCTATTTTTGTCCCGGGGGCGAAATTCAAAAAACGGGCTTCGTTAGGTTCTAGCCACTGCTAAAGACTACCAATGTGCTAAATTTTATGATTTTAGCTTAAGCCATAACTTCAGAATCACGTGGACAGACAAATAAATCTATATACCTACCTACATCTAAATATATCCACATTAGCAAATTATATTTATAGATAGATACTGAGATTTTGTCTGTTTTTCCCCGTTCTCGCGGAAATACTTCATACATTTGATACGTGCGTCAACGACGCTCTCCAGGTATCTGGCCCACTTTACACTCCCTTACGTCACATCACATCACGCCTCCCGTGCTCCGATTTTCGCGGCGTAGCGCGCGTCTTGCGATTGAACATTATTATTTTACTAGATGAAAAGCCGGTCTCCGTAAGGCGCCTTCCGTACGGCTAACGGTAAAAAAACACTTTTTTGCTCCTATTTTTGTCCCAGGGGCGAAATTTAAAAAAGGGCTTCGTTAGATTCTAGCCACTCCCTAAAAAACAACCACTGTGCCAAATTTAAAGAATTTTAGCTCAAGCCATAACTTTAGAATCACGTGGACAGACAAATAAATATATATACCTACCTACATATAAATATATCCACATTAGCAAATTATATATACAGGGTGATTATGTCCTATTAAAGTTCTGGGGAACCAAACAAAAGAATTTTTTTAAAAAAACACGGACATGATGTAATAAGTTACATTCAAAATTTTTTGCAAGTGAAGGGCCAGTATCTAAACGAAAAACGGCAACATTTTAATTTTAAATGGAACACCCTGTTTTTATTGCATATTTGGATTCTTTTAAAAATTCTAAGTGTTTTATTAACATCTTTCTACCTTATATCTTATTTTAAGAAAATAATTAATCACAATTTTTTAAAAGGAAAATCACCATTTAAAAAGGTTTAATATTTACGTGTTTAACCTAGCTGGATACGAATTTTTTTGGGGTTAACAATGCATGTTTTAAAAGATCTTACATGCATTATGGCAATATATCCTACAGGATGTCCCAAAAAAATTGCATTTTTACCATATTAAATAATGATTAAATCTCAATTTTTTTTAAATACAACATATGGTTTTTCTCATTTTCAAATAGACAATATTTTACCTAAAAAAAAGCATACATGTTTCATACCCATCTGTCACCGTTTTTTAAATACAAACGAATTTTTTTTTTTCCCTGTTTTTAAATACTATCCACAGTAAACCACCGGCAATTTAAATTACCTAGGTAGGCCATAAAGTTTGTATTTTAAATTGCTCAAAAAATATTTGACATATAAGGTAAAATATTTATTTTGTTTGATTAATAAGGAATAAATGTTTAAAAATTAAAATTTTTATATTTGAAAAAACGGTGGCAGATGGTATAGAAATATGTATGGACATTTTGTAGGTAAATTATTGGTCTATTCAAAAATGGGATAAAATACAGTATGTTGTATTTAAAAAAAAAATTTGTTTTAATCGTTATTTAATTCCCGGGAAAAATGCAATTTTTTTGGGACACCCTTTAGGGTATTTGCTTATGCGTAGATCTTTTAAATACATGCATTTCTAACCCCAAAAAAAAAATTTTTAGTATCCAGCTCGGTTAGGGACTTTAAAAATTAAACCTTATTAACATAGGGTTTCCCTTAAAAAAAAAAAAGTTATAATTATTTTCCCAAAAAAAGTAAGGTTAGGTATAGGAAGAAGTTAATAAAACTTACTTAAATTTTATGTAAATCCGGGAAAATGTAATAAAAAACAGGGTGTTCCATTTAAAATTACAATGTTGCCGTTGGTTTCCGGTTAGATCTGGCAAAACCTTTTCCTTTCCAAAATATTTTTAAAAAAGTAGCTTATTACCTCTTATGACCGTGTACCAAATTTCAAAAAGTTCTTTTTTTTGGTTCCCCAGAACTTTTAATAGGACACTCAACGTGAATCACCCTGTATAGATAGATACTAATTCATTTGTTATCATTTTTTATAATATAAATGGCATTTGTGAATGGAATAGTACTTATTTCTCATACAACTTTCATCCGTATTTTTAACCCCTCGGGGAATGAAGTTCCAAAAATACTACCATTTTCTATTTTTTTAGGTAATTAAAAGCCTAATCTAAAATATCCATATTTTCAACTTTAAAAATGACGATTTTTCCATACAAACTTTCATTTCCCCATTTTAACCCTCACCCTAAAGAAATGTAATTCAAAAAAATATATATAACCGATCACTTTTAATCGTAATCAATAGCCTACATACTAATTTTTATACTTCTAAAACCAAAAATGACGAAGTTCACAAGCCTAACTACCAACTCCTGTAAAAACAACTTTCAATTGTATAGATTTTTTGATACAAACTGTTATCCCTATTTTAAACTCCCAAGGAATGTAATTTTAAAAATATTAAAACAGATAATTTTTAATCGTAATTAATAACCTATATAACAATTTTTATACTTTTTAATCCAAAAATGACAAAGTTCCACACAACTTTTTACCCCCATTTACCCTTTTAGGGGAATTGAAGTTTCCTAAAATTCTTTCTTAGCTAAAATTCCCTATTTTTCTGGGTAATCAGAAGTCTAATTTTCAACTCCCGTATTTAGAACTTCAAAAATGACAATTTTTCTGTACATATAACTTTCATTTCCATTTTAACCTACCCAACAGATGTAATCTAAAAAATATAAAAACAGATTATTTTTTTATCAAAATCAAAACCAAATACCAATTTTTATACTTCTAAGTCTTGAAATGATAAAGTTCAATAGAAACTTTCAACCCTCTAAGGGGGAAGAATGGGGGAAAATTTGACGTTAAAACATTTAAAATAAGCCTGATAAAAAGTATATTTGTTTAAATTTGACAGAGATCTAATTTTTTGAATTTTATAAGTTTTTATCAATGTTTTCCAATTTTTTTGGCAGATTATGCTGATTTTTTTGAATTTAAATTCAAAATTTCTACATCCACAGTTTGTTTAAAAGCCTTTTGAATGTTTACAAGCTATCTGGCTGGCTAGTGGGAATAGGCATTAAGCCATTTTTGGTAAAGTTCTAACCCCATTCAAGTTTTAATATTGATGTACCGTTATAAATTAACTTATTTTGAATAAAATACTTTTTTCGCATAAAATATAAAAATATTCAGATATAAAAAAATCGGCAAAAAAGTATAAAATTCAAAAAATCGTATCTCCCTTAAATTTTAATGAAAAACCTTTAGTCAAGCTCATTTAAGAGGCTTTGGTGTCAGCTTTGTGTTTATTAAGCAAAACCAAAAAAAAACATTAGCAATTTTGTAGCTAACCTAAATTTTGTAGTATTTTTTTACTTTAATTTTTTTTTTATTTTGGTACAGTCCACGAAGGCTGATGCCTAAGTACTAACGTACCGTGGGTGTCTTTAGTGTGGTGAGAGGGAGTTTGTTCACACGGGACTTAAATTTTTGGAGGGAGGAGAAGGAAAAACTTCTGCGGGCAGCAGGTTGCATAGTTTTGACACTCTAGGTTGAAGAAACGAAGAAAGCGGGAAGTTCGGGGCCTCTCTAACTGAACTGTAAAAGGATGTATAAAAGCTGCACTCCGTGTTGCTCTGTTGGGAGCTGCCAGAGGAGGAATTATACTGGCCAATTTCTCTGAGCAGCAGCCGTGAAAATACCTATAGAAGAGCGACAGATCCCCTACAGCTCGACGGTAAGCAAGAAGATGAAGCCTTTCTGTGAGCATTGGATCATTAATAAGACAAACGGCTCTTCTTTGAATGGAGTCCAGAATGCCAAGTGTTGTAGGGGACGCCATTCCCCAGACATGAGAACAATATTCTAAAGAGGGTCTAATTTGGGATACATACAGAATGTACAGATTGGATGAAGAGAGATATTTTCTGGCTCGGAAGAGAAATCCAATCTTTTTTAAAGCTGCCGAAGCTATGGATGAAATGTGTTTGTGCCAGTTAAGGTTATTCTCAAAAGTAACGCCGACAAGATTAGAACTTGGTCGCTCATTTGTAAGGGATGAACATTTTCAGACTTTTTTCGCGACAGCGAACATGACTGTGTTTTCGAGGCATTAAACTGAACAAGATTTTTGGCGCCCCAATCCAAGATAAGGTTGAGGTCTTGTGAAAGAGATATCTGCATTGACCTGCGCTTGTTTTCGAAATCAGAATTACACGGTGCTTTAAGAAATTGACTACTAGAGTGGAGGGTACTATCGTCAGCAAAACTATGAATGGGATTGATTGTGGAAGAGAAAAGATAGTTAATGTGTAGAAGAAACAGCGTGGGTGCCAGCACTAATTTGGTAGAAGCTGGAGGAATGACCATGTACACTAACTTTTAGAAGGGAAACTGCAAAGCCAAGAGCAAAGCTTAGGTGGAAGACCGTAAGAAGGAAGTTTGTTAAGAAGCCCATCATGCCAGACCTGATCGAAAGCTTTGGATATGTCAAGAGCAACGATCTGGGATTCACCAAGAAACTCAAGGGACTTGTTCCAGTTGTGTGAGACAAAGGAAAGAAAATCAGCTGTGGATCTACTGTGACGGAATCCATATTGTCTATCATGT
The DNA here is from genome assembly GCA_019359885.1 of Listronotus oregonensis. NCBI lineage: Eukaryota > Metazoa > Arthropoda > Insecta > Coleoptera > Curculionidae > Listronotus > Listronotus oregonensis. The sequence goes on along the minus strand of JAHBCN010001335.1, from coordinate 35,614 downwards.
AAGATCTTATGTTTTTCCAGATACTTTAAGATTTGGGAATTAATGATTTTTTCCATTACTCAAAAACATATTTAGTACTAAAATTGCTTTTAGAAATTTGTTTTTCATTACCCCTTTTACTTTCTTATAGTCTTCTTCTTCTTCTCCTTCTTCTTCCCTCGGAGCCGTCTTGATTTACTACCGAAGGCAGCGCAGTCTCTTGGGCTTTTTTGCCTAATCTCCCATTATCTTTTATACCAATCCTCCCATTAGTCTATATAACCCCGAGACTAGTTGGTTGATATATTCCTGTGGCCCCATTTTCGGTTGCCCAAAAAATGCCTGTCTTTTGTAATTCAGCGCTTCACATTTGCACAGGATATAGTAGACTATTTCTTCCCCCTCATCGCACATTCTGCAACTTGGGTCCCCATTGTATGAGCCTCTCTTGTGTAGGTGTCATCTTAGGTTATCGTGCCCTGTTAGCAGCCCTACTATTATGCGAAGTCTTTTCCTACTTTGTCTGAGTAGTTCTTCCTTCGTTCTTTTGGAAGGGCCTCTTATGAAGCCTTTTCCATGTCTTTGATGCAACCTCTCCCAACTTTTTTTTCAAATGCAAACCTATGTCGTGTATGGGCTCATTGAACAGCTCGTAAAAATGGAATCTGACCAACCTTTCTTTTTTAAACTTGTGGTTATCAGGAAATGAGAAAAACTCTTAAAAACAAAAAAGTTAGAAATACCTGCTTAGTGCTATCTACGAGTGAATTAACGAACAGATGCTAAAATGCCCTCCACCTCTACTTGGCAGGCTCCGGGCATGGTAAAGCCCGTCTACGGAATTCGGAATGGCCTCAGCCGGTATGTTAGGGATTCCACCTAATTCTGTTTTTTAGATCTTCAGTATTAGCCGGCCTATTTTGATAAACCTTGTCTTTTAATATCCTCTAAAAAAATAATCTAATGGCGTTAAGTCTGGAGGATCGTGGCGGCCATTCAATTGTACCACGTCGTCCAATTTAGCGTCCTGAAGTTTCATCGAGATATTTTCTGACGTTAATCCCAAAAATGTGGGGAGCGCGTCGTGTTGGAACCAAAGTGTTTCAGTGAAGATATCTAGATCTGCTTCATTGAAACATAATACCCAAAGCATGCACTAATTCAAAGCGTAAAAAGTCTAAGTAGCGCAGCTGTAAGGTTTCCCTCAAAAAGTATGGCCCTCAATATTCTTAGTTGTGATGATGCCTGCCCAACATTTACTTTCTTAGGACGCTGCTATAGTCGCATATCCATGGGTTTCCGACTCCCGAATCGATAATTGTGCCTGTTAACTACTCCATTTAAATAAAAAGTAGCTTCGTCCGAAAAGAGTATGTTCAGTGGAAACCCATTATCCTCGTCACATCGCCTCATTATTTCCTCAAAAAATTTGCAAACGTCTGTCATAGTTCATCTTCCAAGAGCTCTTGGACTAGATATATCTTATATGGGTGATATTTTTCTTGTTTTCTAAACCTCCCAATCGTACGTCTAGACGCAGGATTGTTTTGGCAATGAAACTGTTGACAAATGTGGATCTTCCCGCAGAATACGGCAATGTCCAATTTTTGATCTTTGTCTAAAAATATGCGCCACTTCTGTGGCCGGCCACATTTTTTTGACGAATTTTATGAATTTAATTTTCCGTGTTTATACTACATCATTTTGGGAAAAATACAAAAACTTTTAACAATCAGATAACAATTTTGATGTTAAATAATCTACTTTATGTTTTCTCATTCACCTCAAAACTTCCCAGATATAAATATATAAAATTTAAAATATTTTAAAAGGAGAACTGAAAATGCCTTGTTGATTGCAAAGAAAATACAAATCTTTCGATTCAATTAGGTAAATGAGTTTGAGGGGCTAAAACTTCTATTTCGGTAGCTATAAAACCGAATGAAAAACATCAACATTTTAATTAATTAACGTGTCTGTGGATAAGATGCGTACTTAATTAAATAAGAATTATAAAGTTAAAGCACATTTACATATTTCGGCAGCTTTAAATGAGTTTTTCAGAAATCCTATTACTACTAATGATATATAAAGTAACTAAAATAAAAAATTATGGTTCTTGGCTTTAGATTGAACGAAAATAAAATCACTGTTGGGATATCTGCTTTTGGTTTTGTAAGATATCTTTAAAAACCTTTGCTCCATTCATTGAGATAACACATACTAGATTTAGAAAAGTCCCTCGAAAAGTTAAACTTTTTGCATTTTTTGTCGCTGGATAGTAGTCTAGTCGGGAAGTGTGTTTCCTGCGACATATTTAGAAGGCTTTGAAAAATATGAGCGATAGCTCATTCGACGCTGAATGTAAATCTGAGAAAGGCTTTGTGAGGATTTTTTCTGCCAATTAAAATAGAAAACGTTATTAACAAAAAACGAATTTAAAAGAGCCCATTCGATTTCGAAGAAATTTTCGATAAAAAAAAGTCCCAAATCCCGGAATTTTTTCTCCGTTATTTAAAATTTTAATTTAACGCTGAAAATGGGCCTCCCCGCGACATTTTTGGTTGCGCGTTCGGCGTCAAAACCGAGTACGTCACACTCAAGGAAGTTTAAAGGTGTATGGAAGCCCAATGCTATGGCCCATTCGATCAAAAAATGTCCAGCCCAGTATGAAAATAACTGTCATAGTTGGCCCCGCCGATTCTGCGCAATAACAAAATTCCACGAAATAATTTAATGTGTTGCCTACTTACACACTGATAAATCAGTGTGAAGTTAGCCAATACATTATAATTTTATGAGAGCCGGAGTACCGTTTTTGGATTGATCAAAACCTTCTTATTTTAGTGATTAGTGTTTATTAAATTGTGACTATAATTTTGTGTTTATTGTTTGTTACTTATAATATCGTAACAAAATAACTAGAGGTTGTATGGTTTTGTCTTGCAAATCCAAGGGTAACATACCCGTCTTTTTAACTTTAGGTAAGTATTTTTTATATTTAAATTAGGTGCTTCTTATAAGACGTAACGTTAGGTAACCGAATAAATAATAATATATCAATTATGAATAATAGAAAATAAAAATTTCATAGGAAATATTGGTGAGAAAAGAAAGGGGCAATCTTAACTATCTTTTAGATGATTTCCACAATGTTTATGTATTTCTGTGGATTATTAAAAAGAAATAAGGTTTACATTTAGGTACTTTTTATTTCATTTAGTAATTTAGTACACTTTTTTAAAGAATCAAATTATCGATTACTGGGCAGACCAGGCAAATTTTAATATATACAGGTCCCTCTAATTGAATAAAAAGGAAGTACAATTTTGGTACGGTTTTTTGGGGCGCTTTGGTTTTTTTACAAATTCCAAAAAAATTCGGAAATTTTGTTTTTCCCCTTTTTTTCAAAAGGGGAAAAAATTAAATAAAAAAAAAAAAAATTTTAAAATATATGTATACCAAAAAATTTGGATTTTTTTTCAATTTTTTCTTTGAGACAATACCATTTGTTTTAAAAATAAAAATTTAGATTTTTGGTTTCTTAATCTTGCATTATCAACTTTTAAGCTGACATACTGTACACACATAATATTTAACGGATACTGTTACAATGGATACTCAGGTACCAAAGGTAACTAAACATTTTTAACCACTGTTATTCTGTCTCATGAATTTTGTTATTAGTGAAAAGTATATGCCTAAAAAGCAGTTATAAAAATTTTCACTTTTTAATGTACAACCAGAATCTTAGGATTGGATTAAACTCATTTACACTATCTTGCCCTTCTTTTATCACAAAATTGGTGATAAGTACATAATACTATCATACAATGTTTGAAATTTATTTTAAAAAATCGTGTTTTTATTTATTTACAAAGATTTTTGGTAAAAATACAAAATTTTCAAAAATATCGACCATTTAAATAGAAGGGTAAAGTGGCGCCATCTATTTTTTCCATATTATATCAGATGATATAAAATCTAATATTGCACAATAATTTTAAATATTCTATAGTAGTATCCTTTAATAACCAACAATTTTGTGCAAAAAAAAAAAAAAAACAGTAAATGTTGGAATTTGACATTTGATGATGTAAATTTTTATAGATAGTAAAAAAGTATGGAAATCCGGCCCTGACCTACTATTCATTGCGCAAATTCCGCGGGGCCAACCTCCCTATTCCCTCTGCCCTGCACTCCTGGACAATTTTGTTCTACAGTATTGGGCTTCCATACACCTTTAAACTTCCTTGGTCACACTAAATATTTTTTTTAGGGTATTAAATGTTAATTGAAAAATCTGAAAAAGTAATGGTGTATTCAGAACACCTTAAAGAATTTATTCCCGTTGAAAATGTAACGTAAAGTTAATTTTTTAACAAGTTAGACAAATGTCAATTAACAAATTTGTTTTAAACTTTCGTCTTTACTGTACCTTAAGAAATATGCTTAAATAATTGTTGCTTTGTAAAGCCCTTCTTATATACATACTTAACAAGATTACGCCATAAAAGTTTAAACATTTTTAATCTTTTGTTTAAAATAACTTTGACAAAAAATAAAAAATCTGAGTAATGATGTCAAAGTTATAGAGTTATTATAAACAAAGCATTACATTTTTTTAAAATTTTTTGGCGTGATCTTTTTGGGTATGTATAAAAGAAGGGCTCCACGAGGCGAAAAAATTTACATGACAATTATTTAAACATTTTTTTTTAAAGTACAATGAAGACGAAATTTTGAAAAAATTTTGGTAATTAACAATTATCTAACTTGTTGAAAAAATAACTTTACATTAAATTTTCAACGGGAATAAATTCTTTAAAGTGTTCTGAATACATCAGAATTTAAAAAAAATTAATTAATATTTAATAGCCTAAAAAATTATTTAGTGTGACGTACTCGGTTTTGACGTCGAGAGCGCAACCAAAAATGTCGCGCGGTGGCCCATTTTTAGCGTTAAATTAAAATTATAAATAATGAAGATAGAACTTCAAAAGTTATGACTTTTCATAGGAAATTTTCTCCTCTTCAAGGATCTTTTTTGCAATTTTCGCTATCTCTAATGGTTTTTGAGTTATTATCAAATATCGAAATGGCTTTTTTTATTTCATTTTTTGTTCATAACAACAATTTTTATTGGAAGAAAAGCCCTCTAACTATTTTTGGCAGGAAACACACTTCTCGACTAGACTATAGGTTTAGCGATGGTTTTTTCGTGTGCGAGTAGATTTGTCGTAGAATATCGGGTGAATCGGAAATGCTAAAACAATTTAAAAAAAAAAAAAAAAGATTGTACTCCACTTTGCATTTAGAGTGGTCTCTGAAAAATTTAGATTTTATTGCATATTTTGTCGAGGGATAGATTTAGCGATGATTTTTTTGTGTGCAAGTAAATTTGTATGAGTTTATAAGTGATCTTGATATTTTGTAAATTATAAACATAAAAATTAGAGTTACTAGAAAACGTCGTTGATTTATAAGGGGCTAGACAAACTTTTACATAGTCGCCTATATAATGAAGAAACAAACGTCTTATGGTCTTAATTTAGTAACACTTTATAACAATAAAACAAAACTACTATACATTTTTGTATCATCTTCTGACTTTCGTTACTGAAAATTTTATTAGAATATCTTGAAAGCCAATAAGGTTTTAAAAAATATACTTGTAATGAAAAACAACTGGATTAGGTAAATAAGTTTAAATGTTTAGAAATCTCTCATTGGGATGCTATAAAACCAAATGAAAAACGTCAAATTTTTAATTAATTAACTCTTTTTCCAGGAAAACCCTTACTTAACTAAACAGTAATTTTCTTTTAAGAGTCGAAATCGATTTTAAGAGACTTAAAGGTATTTTATTAGGAATAAGCTTTAAGGCTTATAAGGTTAGAAAAAGGAGCGCTCTAGGCCGATATCGATTAGTTAGTTATGAAGTTAAACAAAATATATGCTCATTAAAAAATCATAACCAATAATAAAGAAACAGCCCTTAAATAATCACAATAATCTTATCAACAATTTGGTGGCGAGTCTACCATAGTTTTTAAGATTAAACGAATTTAAAAAATTGACTTAAACTTAAGCAATACTTAAAATTAAAATGATTCAAATTTTATTGTAGAAATTTAAAATTTTTAACAGGTTTTTTTAATATTTATGGCGTTAGGTCATATATGACATTAGTGAAGTTGGTATCAGCACACATCCTATCATAAATCAAAATCGGCTTTCTGTAGCAACCTAAAAATAATTAAGTACATTCATCAAACTCTAGCTGTCGTGAAATTCAGCACTTTCGTAATACCTGAGCCTAATTAACACACGTAACCGCTAATTAACGTAAGAGAAATAACCATAAAGTCAATAGTTGACGTATGTTTGCCATTTGGGAAGTATAATGGGGTCGTTTAGTAAGGAAAATGCAATTAAGGCTTTTTATTATCCAATGACGTCTGAAAACCTCGTTATATAAACTTACATATGACGATTAGGACTTTATCTAGGCGCACGGTAGTGTGTTTAGTCTGACGAAAATTTCACCATATTTTCTCCCTATCATACCTTTGTTATAGTTCCACATAAAGGTATGAGATTTGGTGTGTAAATTCACCTAAGTGATAGATTAGATAACTAAGTTTTGTTGGTTAGTTTTGGACAATATCAGGCTTATTTAATTTAGGCTTGGGCCTTATCCTATGTTTAAAACGACAACATACTTAGCAAAAACAAATATATTTTCATTACCTAATTTTAAAAAAAAATTAGTAATTAGCGAAAAAATATTAATAATTTTTTCGAAAAAATTAGTATTTAGCAAAAAAATATTTCTGTTTTTTTTTAAATTAGTAATTAGCATAAAAATATTACTAATCTTTTGTTTTTAACTATTAATTAGCAATTTTTTTTATTTAGTAATTAATTACCTAACGTGCTTTCATTATGCCCTTTGAATGGCAAATAGATCAAAATGGATTTTATTTTGTCGGAAATTCAACCAAACTAATAATATTTGTTATTTTTTTTAAAAATTAGTAAAATTTTCGGCTAATTACTGATTTTTTTAAAAAACAATAATGTATTTTTGCTAATTGCTAATTTAAAAAAAAATAGTTATTTTTTTACTAATTACTATTTTTTTAAATTAGTAATATTTTTTCGCTAATTACTAATTTTCCAAAAAAAAATAGTAATATTTTTTTGGTAATTACAATTTTTTTTAAACTATTATTAATTTTTTGCTAATTACTAATTTTTTTAAAAAATAACGAAATATTACAATTTTTTTTTAATGACAAATATTATTATTTTGGTAGATTTCCCAACAAAATACAATTTATTTTGATCTGTAGATTTATTATGTTTGTTATGTTGTTACGATTATTGATATTTTTGGCTAATTACTGTTTTTTTTTTAAATTAGTAATGTTTTTTCGCTAATTACTAATTTAAAAAAAATTGTCATATTTTTTCTCTAGCTACTATTTTTTTTTAAACATAATAATTATATATTTTTGCTAATTACTTATTTTTCTAAAAAGATAGTTTAAAATGGATTTTATTTTGCCGGCAATTTAACCAAACTAGTAATATTTGTCATTTTTCAAAAAATATAGTGATATTTTTGGCTAATAAAAAATTGTAATTTATTTTCGCTCATTACTAATTTAAAAAAAAATAGTAATATTTCATCGCTAATTACTAATTAAAAAAAAATAGTAATATTTTTTCGCTAATTACTAATTAAAAAAAGATATTCTTGCTAATTACTAATTTAAAAAAAAAATAGTAATATTTTTTTTTCTATTTACTAATTTAAAAAATAATATATAAATATTTTCAAAATCGTTAACGAAAAATTCGATACTACCGATCACTAAACATACCTAATAAATATGTTTTATTAGTTGTTAATTTGCTATAAAAATCAATAATAAATACTAATCGATTGTTTCCCTAAGTAATCTATTGTCGTCTTGGCAAGCGTTGATTGGAAGGAAACCTGCATCCATGGTAACCAATTTAATAAGTTGCTCTTTGAGTAGGGTTAGTGTAATGGTATTAGGACCGCTACTATATTTCCGGAAATAGCTTTTGTCCCATAGTTATTGAAAGGCCTATGTCGGGTGTGGTAAGTCGCTACGTTGAGCCTAGGAAATCACATGTAAATATCCTAAATACTAAATATTGGGTTTTTTATTTAAAAAAGTAAAATAAACTCACATACTAAGCTAAAAGAATTTTAATAAACCCTCAAAAATTAGATAACATTTTTAAATATTTAAAGCTACTGAAAACATTTAATTTTAACTTATGATAATTTAATATTTTTATTTTTTGTCCTTTTATATTGTAGGTATATATATATATATATATATATATATATATATATATATATATATATATATATATATATATATATATATATATATATATATATATATATATATTTAATTTTTTCTTGGGTATAGGTTGACAAAGACGTTTTGCACATTATATTGTGCTTTTTCAAGTTTTATTCTATAATTTAAAAATAAACAATTATTGAAAGGTTTTAAAACACTACTAAAAACATTTTTTTGGTTGTTGGACATACACATTTTAAATTAAACCCTTACAGACGTCATGTTTACAAACAGATTAAAAATGTTTATATAAATATAAAACCAAAAACACAAAAATTAGTACATACCTTAGAGTTGTTTTAATTCTTTTTGGTGAAGAAGTGAGTTTTGTTTTAAGGAATGTTATTATTTAAAAAAATTATGACAGTAGAAAACACAAAAAACTAATAGATATATTGCTATGCCTTACACTTCTGGACTTTCAGAAAAAATAAAACACATTCTGTCTAAACACAACATAACTGTTTGCCACAAGGCTCAAAATCATATTAGTTCATTATTTATGCCATTAAAAAGTAAAGTACCAACCAAAAAAGTCCAGTTATATAAATATATATATAGCATTTAAAAGGCAGGTCAATATTAGGTATTTTATTTACCTCTGCTTTAAATTAAAGAGCGACAATCCTTCTTCATTGACAAACGTTAAAAATTTAATAAAATTGAAATGTATTTATGCAAATTTATGGTACCAAAATAAAACAAACACATATGTCCAAGCTTTTTAAAAATGATTTGTTTAAAGGGAGATGCTGAAATGACATACGCAATTTTATGCAAATTTAGCAATTGATTTTAAAGATGTATTTTTCGATTAATGGAGTTATTTTAAATTTCAAATTTTGCCATGAGCACTTTATTTTAAAACATGTCAAACTAAATCGAACAGAACGTAATTAAAGTTCAGTCAAAAATATCACACTGCTATAATACAATTTTCATTGACACATGTACCGGGATGTATGTCACTTCGGTGGACATATCACATCAGATTTAAACATTATTTATCCTTAATTAGGCTTAAGAAGTTTTTTAAAATGCCTTCTTCCGACCACCAAACACTTTCCTACTCTTTCTTGAAATTAATTTCGAAACTGCTTTTACATTGTAAAAGTCAATTGGAGTTAAATCTGGTGAACCAGCAGGCCAGTTGACCCCGTCACAGAAAACAACGACCTTTATCTCGGGGTGGAGATCCATTTCTAAACCAGCACATAAATCCTTACAAATGGTTTCAACAGGACGGAGCTTTAAAAACTTACATTGTAGAAGAAATTTTACGTATTTGCGGTAGGGTTAGTATTATGCTAAATAACTGGCTAGGGATTTTTAAATTTAAATTTATATGCAGCAAACAAAAATAAACCCAATTTTTTGAAAAAATAATAATCTCTAAAAGGGAACCTTTTTGTATTCTTCGGTATGAGATCTTTGTGATTGATATCGATTAAATGTCGGGCCCAAATTTACCTCGGACAGTACAATTTATTAATCATACTGTTAATTATTACTTACTCATTCATATCACGTCTAGAGTATACGGAACGTTTTGAAATTGAATTATTTATAGCATCGAGGAAACACTACAATGTGTTTTAAATTAATCATTCTTTAAAATGGGTTTACAAGGGATTACCCTAAATGTATATGTACTCTATATGTTGTAATAATGGATGATATAATATGTGCCCTTTGAATTATGAACATCAGTTTGCCCACTTCGTTTTTATATATTTTATATATATATATATATATATATATATATATATATATATATATATATATATATATATATATAAAATATATATATATATATATATATATATATATATATATATATATATATATATATATATATATAGATAAAATTTTTTATATATATATATATATATATATATATATATATATATATATATATACTTTATGGTTTTCCAAAATTTTCTGGATTTTCTTGGGGATAAGGTCAGGTAATATATAAAAACAGTTGCTTACTAAGCAATTTATGTTCAATTTATGTCAATTACGACGTTTCGGCCTGGAAGGGCCTTCATCAGGTATATAATATGTATTTTTTTTATAAGAACAAATCAATCTGCAATACAAAAATTTTTTGATTGAAATTTTACCTATACAATATATTAACATTTAATTTTACCTTAAAACTAAGGGGCTTCTTACGAAAAACACTCATTTTTGTTGTTGTGTAATGCACATTTAATACTTGAAAAGACAAACAAACACTTAACATTTAAAACAGTTATATTCACAATAAACGGTCTTCGTTTCAACTATTTATGTTTTTTTAATTATTATTTATTTTTTGATAGTTTATAGAACTACTAGCAATCTTACCATTTTACCAAAAAGATTAAATATGTGTTTAATATCAAGAACTGTAAAAAACTGTAAAATATATTTTAAAATAGCAGTGAGGTAGAGTTCTTTGCATAGATAATGATATAGAAATTTGTTTTATTTTTGTGTGGGTCATCTTGGGGCGAGTAGTAAAAGATTTTATTAAAATTTATTTTAATAAATGTGTGTTTTTTTTTATTTTATATCTAAATATTATTGTATACTGATTATCTTGTTGTGTAAATTTTTTTTTATTAATTATTAATGAGATTGCAATAATGCATACTTAAATTCTTTGTGTCTGCCTTTGTGTTTATTGCCTTTTTGTTTTTTTGAATAAAAACCATTTCTAAGAATTCTCTTTTTTGTGTATTTGTTTCGGTTATCAAAATTTTTGTATTTTCAAAATCAAAAGTATGTTTTTTTTCGGTGGAGTGGTTTGTTAGAGCAGTTTTGTTGCGTTTGTCGTATTTATGAATATTTAGTCCAGAATCCAGAAAATTTTGGAAAACCATAAACAATATATCAAGGCAAAGGTCAAGAAAATTAACAAATAAACTATATATATATATATATATATATATATATATATATATATATATATATATATATATATATATATATATATATATATATATATATATATATATATATATATATATATATATATATATGAAAAAATATATATATATATATATATATATATATATATATATATATATATATATATATATATATATATATATATATATATATAGGGTGTAAAAAGCACGATGCTCATCATTTTAATGGGCGATAGTAGAGCTCAAAATAAGTCGAAAAGTTTATATGACGTATTTGTCAAAACTTGACAGACTTTTGTCTAAACGATGTTAAAGTCATACACTTTGAAAGCAGTTATTTCTGTAAATCGTAACAACTGGAAACTTTTGTTTTAATCGCTTATTAGTAGATTCATTTGATAATAAAATAAACTTAATTTTAAATGTTTTAGTCTACAAATAAAAAAAAAATAAATAATTTTTTAACAATTGTTCTTGCAGTTAAAAATTAAAAAAACAATTGGCAACAGAGCGCCACCTTTGTGAGTAATGTCAGTCGTACAAAGAAGCTTACCGATCCGGCCACGATATTTTTGTTTGTTTTTGAATCGAGAAAAAATATGCCGATATGTTTTTAATTCACGACAAACATATTGCAAGTGTACCAAAGAGTGATGAAAACAGAATGTGTGCGACCGAGAAATCTTATTCTTTAAGCAAAACAAAAAAGTGCTGTTTTAAAGCATAATTGATTGTTTTTTACTTCAATTTAATATGAAAATAAATTGCTGGAAGTAATTTTTTAAACCCGTACGCAGCTTTCGCTCAGACCTTTTCTACAATATATCTAAAAAATAAAAGAAATTCATTTTTTTGTAGGAAATTAAATTCCCTACAAAGATCTAATTAAAAATTTTCTTCAGACAAGCCGTTTCCACGTAATCTTGCCTTGATTATTGATCCGATTTTACGAATTTATTTTTTAAACTGATGAACCAACTTGCTTCTAAGAGAGAAATATTGCTTTATATTAAATCAAATGCTCTACAAAAAAGGTCTCTTAACATTTTTGGTTAAATTCACTCATTCAAAAGCAAAAATACAACGATAAACTAATGTTTACCCAAACTTCAACCCTTGAATAACTTTTGAATGAGTGAATTTAACAAAAAATGTAAGGAGACTTTCTTTGCAGATCATTTAATTTCCTATAAAGTAATAAATCGTCCTTTCTTAGGAGCAAGTTGGTTTATCAGTTACAAAATTCCAAATTTAAAAAATTAAATTGTAAAATCGGATCAATGTTCAAGGCATCTTCTTTGTAGGAAATTTAATTTCCTACAAAAATATATATTTTTTATATTTATCTAGTGTATTGGTAAAAAGATCTAAGGGAAAGCTGCGTACAGATTTAAAAAAATTGAAATCCGCGATATTAATATTAAATTTAAGAGTTTAATTTTTTACGATCCCGTTTTTAGTCATCAGGAACAATATTCTCGGAGTTCGATATATATATATATATATATATATATATATATATATATATATATATATATATATATATATATTTATACAGTGTGTCCCAAATTGGTGGGGAATGTTTGGGGATCTTGGAAACCACGATAGATAGAAAATCGGTTAAATGGGCAAAGTTTTGGACAATTATGTTAGTAAGCTAATCCCGTTTACTACATGGTTTTATCTATTCAGGTTTTTGAGAAATTTTGAAAAAACCTGAAACATGCATTTTCGAAAATCGGCCATGTTTTTTTTATAAGTGAAAATTTTTTAAATCTGTAAAAACTTCCTCGAAGCAACCTTTTTGTCGAATAAGACCGAGTAGTCAATTTTAATTTTTTACGTTTCGGGTTTTTAGAATTATCATCAACTTTATTTTTTCATATGGACGCCATATTGGATTTTTACGCAGCCAAATAGTGCTTTTTATTCTGATTTCAGTAATGTATAACAAAAAACAAATATTTTCTCAGTTGGCCTTGATTCCGGGGAACGTCATTTTTTTTTGTAAACATTAAAATATTAGTAATTGGCAAAATAGATAAGCTAAACAAATATTTTACAAAAATGGGTTTCGCGAACATAGCTATAACGTTAATACCGTGTTACAACAAAGCTACACGTAACAAGTTAATTGAAACAAGTGAAAACAAAAACAATGAAAAGTGGCTAATCTAATATTCCTACTAAAATGAAGATGTATAATAACGACCCAAAATTTAAAATGTTGTCCATATGTGTCAACATATTAACGATATTTTTTTTTTAAATAGTCCTAACTACCCTATGAATGGTTGACTTAGGTATGTGGAATTCTCTATCAACATCCCTGGCTGAAGATGTTGGATTTTCTTTAAAATGTTTGTTAACTGCGGCATCTCGTTGTCGATTTTCTTCAACGTACTTCTTAGGTCGTGGTTTTTTTAAAACTTCCAAATTTAAACAAATTTGTAACCAGTTTTCAAAAGTATGTAAGTTTAGGATGCTGCCTTTCAGGAAAATTGTCGAAATACGTTTGCACAGCTATATTAATATTTCTATTGCTTTGAAAATAACGTTGCAAAATATCAAGTTTTATTTAAATAATTAACCATTTTACAAAGTTGAAAAAATTTTAATAACGTACCCGAGGTAACTTGATAATAAGACAACTGAGAAAATATTTGTTTTTTGAAATAAATGAGGTTATAAACTCTTAAATTATAACATGTTATACATTGTTGAAATCAGAATAAAAAGCACTATTTGGCTGCGTAAAAATCCAATATGGCGTCCATATGAAAAAATAAAGTTGATGATGATTCTAAAAACCCAAAACGTAGAAAATAAAAATTGACTACTCGGTCTTATTCTACAAAAAAGTTGCTTCGAAGAAGTTTTTACAGATTTAAAAATTTTCACTTATAAAAAAATATGGCCGATTTTCGAAAATGCATGTTTCAGGTTTTTTCAAAATTTCTCAAAAACCTGAATAGATAAAACCATGTAGTAAACGGGATTAGCTTACTAACATAATTGTCCAAAACTTTCCCCATTTAACCGATTTTCTATCTATCGTGGTTTCAAAGATCCCCATACATTCCCCACCAATTTGGGACACACTGTATATATAATATGATTTTTGTAATTTTAAGGCCGGCCTAAAAATGTACCTGTCACTTACAGTCACAAAGAGGACTTGAAAGGTAAAAAAGGTGATTAACAATATGCTTCAACATTTACGATAAAATACTGACTCAACTGACTTAAAACTAGAATATTTTACTTATTTTTAAATACTAGTTGCATGAAACTTTGTTTTTTATTTTATGACAATTCATACAAATATAATCAAATTGTGTTGAATACCTAAATGGTTTTCAATTATTTGCACAAATCCATTATACGATCGGTGTAAGCCTCGTAACTGCCCAGACCTTTAGTAATTTATTGCTTGAAAATTTTCATCATATGAAAGTGGATTTTCATTAGGATAGACTCAGTTTTGGTGTTTTAGGAAAATGGAGGTTCATATTAGCAGGTAACCAAATTTGTTAAATGCGCACATATATATAACCTAATTGCAAAATACATCATGCACAATTAATGAGGAAAACATTTTTTTTTTCGAAATGGCCAACAATTTCGGTTTCTGCATAATTTTGTTATAGAAAAAAAAAGAAATAGAAAAAAAAAGCACTATATTTTTAAAATTGTAAAAATACCTATAAAAATAAACATTTAAATATTTTAACAAAATAAAATTAATAAAGTTAACCTATGTGTTACTTTAACAATGAACAGATATATACAGTGTGTCCCAAATTGGTGGGGAATGTATGGGGATCTTGGAAACCGCCATAGATAGAAAATCAATTAAATGGGGAAAGTTTTGGACAATTATGTTAGTAAGCTAATCCCGTTTACTACATGGTTTTATCTATTCAGGTTTTTGAGAAATTTTGAAAAAACCTGAAACATGCATTTTTGAAAATCGGCCATATTTTTTTTATAAGTGAAAATTTTTCAAATCTGTAAAAACATCTTCAAAGCAACTTTTTTTGTAGAATATGACCAAATGATCAATTTTATTTTCTACGTTTCGGATTTTAGAATCATCATCAACTTTATTTTTCATATGGACGCCATATTGGATTTTTACGTAGCCAAATAGTGCTTTTTATTCTGATTTCAACAATGTATAACATGTTATAATTTAAGAGTTTATAACCTCATTTTATTCAAAAAACCAATATTTTCTTAGTTGGCCTTGATTCCGGCGAACGTCATTTTTTTTGGTAAACAATACAATATTTGTAATTGGCAAAATAGATAAGCTGAACAGATATTTTACAGAAATGGGTTTCGCAAACATAGCTACAATGTTAATACCGTGTTACAACAAAACTACACGTAACAAGTTAATTGAATCAAGTGAAAACAAAAACAATGAAAAGTGGCTAAACTAATATTCCTACTAAAATAAAGATGTAAAATAACGACCTAAAATTTAAAATGTTGTCCATATTTCTTAACATATTAACGATATTTTTTTAAATAGTCCTAACTACCCTATGAATGGTTGACTTAGGTATGTGGAATTTTCTATCAACATCCCTGGCTGAAGATGTTGGATTTTCTTTAAAATGTTGGTTAACTTCTTAGATCGTGGTTTTTTAAAACTTCCGAATTTAAGCAAATTTGTAACTAGTTTTCGAAAGTATGTTAATTTAGGATGCTGCCTTTCAGGAAAATTTTCAAAATACGTTTGCGCAGCTATGTTAACATTTCTATTGTTTTGGAAATAACGTTGCAAAATATCAAGTATTTCTTTAAATAATTAACCATTTTACAAAGTTCAAAAAAATTTAATAATGTACCCGAGCTAACTTGATAATGACGCTAGATGATATTCGCCGGAATCAAGGCCAACTGAGAAAATATTTGTTTTGTGAAGTGAATGAGGTTATAAACTAATAAACTATAACATGTTATAAATTGTTGAAATAGGAATAAAAAGCACTATTTGGCTGCAAAAAAATCCAATATGGCGCCTATATGAAAAAGTAAAGTTGATGATGATTCAGCAACTTTACTTTTTTATATGGGCGCCATTACATTTTCTTGTAACACGTATTAACGTTATAGCTATGTTCGCGAACCCATTTCTGTAAAATATCTGTTCAGCTTATCTATTTTGCTAATTACTAATATTTTATTGTTTACAAAAAAAAAATGACGTTCGCCGGAATCAAGGCCAACTGAGAAAATATTTGTTTTTTGAAATAAATGAGGTTATAAACTCTTAAATTATAACATGTTATACATTTTTGAAATCAGAATAAAAGGCACTATTTGGCTGCGTAAAAATCCAATATGGCGTCCATATGAAAAAATAAAGTTGATGATGATTCTAAAAACCCGAAACGTAGAAAATAAAAATTGACCACTCGGTCATATTCTACAAAAAAAGTTGCTTTGAAGAAGTTTTTACAGATTTGAAAAATTTTCACTTATAAAAAAATATGGCCGATTTTGAAAAATGCATGTTTCAGGTTTTTTCAAAATTTCTCAAAAACCTGAAAAGATAGAACCATGTAGTAATCAGGATTAGCTTACTTACATAATTGTCCAAAACTTTCCCCATTTAACCCATTTTCTGTCTATCGTGGTTTCCAAGATCCCCATACATTCCCACCAATTTGGGACACTGTATATATATATATATATATATATATATATATATATATATATATATATATATATATATATATATATATATATATATATATATATATATATATATATATATATATATATATATATATATATATATATATATATATGTATATATATATATATATATATATATATATATATATATATATATATATATATATAAACATTACCCAGTTTTCGTTTCACAAAGCACAAAGAAGAAAAATTAAACTTGGCATCTTTTATGGAAATAATGGCTTCACTGTCCGAGGTAGGCATCAATATTTCCAGTATTTCGGTTTCTGTCAGACCATATTCCGAACAAGTGATAAGAGATGCGAGCCTAGAAATGGCTTCCTTGCCATACATTTTTTCCAGTCGGTCAAGCGTGTCTTCTACGAAATCTAAAATAAAAGCAAAAAGTAGTGGGCTTTCTGACCAACAAAATTTATGTTTATGTATATGGAAACATTTTTTTTTTAACAACATAGCTAAGATGAATCTTACAGTACGTCTTTATTGCATAAAAATATATTCTAAAAATTGCAAAAAGTTAAGTACTTGTATCATAAATATTTTAGAATTGAAGACTTTTTAAAGGTACTTTATGAAATTTATTACATAATTAAATAGTACAATAATAAATAATAACTTTCCATGTATTTAGCAAAATATTTACAAGCTCTTATTGAATAGTTAAAAATATTTTTCGAATCGTCTTTTAAAACAATCTAAAGATATTTAGAATATATAAACCGAGAAATGCATGGATAAAGTCTTTTTAAGCCGTTTATTTTGACTTTTCTTTTTCTTTAAAAACAGTAAAATGCCTTTTAAAATTCAATTTCCGTTATATTTGACTTAGGTTTAGCTATTTTTAGAAGCAATATGATTTTTATTTGGTTTCTTTCGCAAAAAAATCACAGAAACTTTAAAGTTTTATGACTTCTGTTTTTTGATTAAATGTAATATTTTAAAAATAATTACTAGTCATCTTGGCATAATATTCGGGAATAATCTAACCCCAAGATCTTTAGAGGGTAATATTATTTGAAGGTTTCGAGCCTGTGCACTTATATTTCCATTAGAAACTTATCTCCACTGTTTTGTCTTTAAAACTGGTATATTGTCTTTTAATTTTTTTTTCGTGTTATTTGATTTTCGCGTCGCTGTTTTAAAGCTATTATTTTTATTTTGTTTTGACTTGCTAATCTTGCTTCATTTAAATTATAAAAATAAAATTATAACAAAAAAAGCTCTTTACTGTTTTTTTTAATTAGATGTTTGTCTTTAGCAAAAATAAATATTTGTAGGTTTTCTATAACTTATTTTGTTTCCTATGAATATCAATTTAAAAAAATAGCTTTTCTCCAGAATAAAGATATTAATATATTATTTTTTTAAATAATAGTATATATATATATATATATATATATATATATATATATATATATATATATATATATATATATATATATATATATATATATATATATATATATATATATATATATATATATATATATATATATATAAATCTACGTACACCGGATTTGGTGCAAATCGGCTAATTTTCAAAAATGCGGTTACCATATTAGGTTTTTAAACGCCATATTGGATTCGCCTTATTTGATTTTGACAACCTATCACACCAGATTTTTAGAAAAGTCCATCAACTATAATTTGACCCGACATCCGACCCAAATGGTTGCAAATTTTTAATTTGCAATCTTTTATTACTGGACATTCGATTTTTCTTCAGGTTCCGACCGTTGAACTTCCAAAAATACCAAAAGTTCTCATCTAGACAAACAATTTAAGCCCTTATTTATCTCAATCGACATCTTCTAATTTTGATTGATGATCGGTTTGGCGTAAAATGTCCCATATATACATACATACATACATACAATTATTATATTATGGCACTTAAGAACAAATCAGTTTTATAAAGAATTAAGTCTTTTTTTATTTTTTCATGTTTTTGTTACTATTATTGCAAGAGCAGACTAACTCTTCATGATAATATAAAAAAGTATAATTTTCAAAAAATATATATAAATATGTTTATTTTAAGAAAAGCCAAATAATTTTTCTTTTAAATATTTGTATTCGTTAGTCACTTACCAGCATACGAGTTAGCTAAAGGCATTTCTATGTAGCAATCCGGTTGACGCAGTTTTTCTTTTTGAACTGGTGTTAACCTCATCATATCAATAGGAACACCAGAGGTACACACGATGTGTACATTTTTCGGTAAGCTTATTGGTAACCAGCTTAAAGTCGAAACCATGTCAGAATCTAATGGATTTATTAGATGTAAATCATCCAAAAATATTCCTAACACAAAATTCAGCTCCTCGAAAGTTCGTAACAGCGACTGAAACCAGTTATTTGTGTATAAAGGATCAAAACTAGCATCCTTCGGTAGAAACCCTTCAGGTAACTTTAGGGCAATGCAAATTTGCTGGCAAATAATCCTAAGAAGTTCCAGACTATAAGATGATCTCGGGGTAGTGGCAATAAATCTTACAATTCTTAACGTTCGGCACGAAAACCAGTTTTCAAAGTTCCGATACACTGTCTGAATAAGCGATGTTTTGCCGGATCCCTGATTTCCATATATTAAAATAGGTGTGTGTCGTCGTTGGTTTCCATCCTCGATCAATTGCTTTATTCTATCGTGAATTTCCAAGTTTGAAAAGTCGCTTTTTACTTCTCCGTAACACAGTGTTAAGTGAGTGATATTTTCTTGAAAATTTTCCTAAAAAAATATAAAACTGAAAATTAACACATACCTTAAAAGAAAATTTAGTTTTTAATTTCTGATTGGGATTATATTGATTTTCACGCCGCTTTTAGCAATAATAAATTACACAGGACCACAAAAAAATAGGTGTCTGTCGGTGCATTTACCGGCAATAACCTGCTACCACGGAATGTTTGGACTACTACTGTATAAGCTATAAGAGATACAAATATTGCATAAAACGAAAAATTAAGCTTTTTAATTTCGGTCCAAAATAGGAAATTTTTTTATTATTGTAATTTTTGTTTTTTTTTATAAGAAACTATTTTATTTATTTAAATAAATCCCAAATTACTATACGTCATTATCATTATTGTGTTAGCAGGTCTTAGTATTAATGTTTTTTTTTATGTAAGTATTCATGTGTTTATCTTAATTTGTTCATAACTATTTAGTTATACAATAAAATTATATTCCAATTATTGTAAAAAAAAAAACTAAATTAATCCCATAACCTAAATACTCTCTTTTTAATTAAAGACAAAATATTGCATAGTTATTAAATTTTTACGTGGTTCAAACTAAAAATGAATGACTTCTTTAATAAAGACACTTATTCGTTATTTAATATTACACTAATTTTTATGATATACACGATGTAAATGGATGGTGGCCACTACCTATGTGTACATGATACACACACATTAAATATTGATAGGTAACACTACCCAGAAGAATATGATACACCAGTTAAATATCATGATAAAGGAGCTATGTAATAAATTAATGTTTTGTTTATCTTTTTTCGCATAAAAATATTTTAATCTAAATTTATTTTTTTGGGTTGTAGTGTTTTGTTTGATAAACATCTTGAAAAGCAACAGGACGATATTGCGTGGTGATTTGCTTTCGTGTTGCGATAACAGCTTTACTAAGAAATTGTTAACACCATTTCGGATTTAATCAGTGCCACACACAGTCAGCACTTCTCGGCTATTTTTTCTAATTAATTTTATATATCTAAATAGACAGGGTCTCTGTAAAGAATAAAAATATCAAATAACAATTAAGTATTTTGTCAGTGAAGGTTTTATTTTGGTTTGATAGAGAAGTAATGATGTCAGGTATTTTTACTTGAGTAAATATCTTAATGGAACTGAAAGATAAGAATATAAAGAAGTAAATAATTGGAAAAAAGGACTTTTAAGGACTTAACTAAATACTAACGAGAAATCGGGCTACGGAAATGACTTGATTTCCTATATCTATTGTATCAAATGAAGGCATTCCGAAAGTTTTAACTTTTTTTTACTTTTTATTGAAACCTTAAAACCCAACTTACATTTATGGAGATGTATATTTGCACAGTAATTTTAGTTTAGGAGAAGACGATGCATAGTTATAAAAAAAACAGATATGCTTAAAAGTTTCTATTTGATGCAAACTTTTGACATGCGTATTTTTCTTGGTTAGTTGTAGTTAGTTAGTTTTTGGCTTGTCTTTTTTTTAAGCAATATACCCTAATTACTCTTAAAATGTACACTTTTGTATTCAATTGTATTAAAAAACATTGAAAATGTGTTTTAAAATTTCAATATATTTTATTTAAAATAAATGTATATGCTATGCTTCAATTTGCAAGCAAAAATTGTCCATGTTTTGCCATTTGTCAAATCACAGTGATTCTCTTTTTTGAGACACGCAAAAAGTGAATGTTTATAAGGATTTTTTACACAAACTTAGTCTTTCTTAGGTCGGCACGTACCAAGCCAAAATCTTTGGTCGTTTGTAGATTATTATTTAGGCTTGATCTTGCTTTAACGGTTGGTTTAAACACTTGGAGAGGTAAATTTCATAGATCTAGATACACTAGTCGATTTTTTTAAATGTGTTACAATTGATCTAAGCATTTGGGACGCCTTACCCTAATTATTTATCCAAACTAAACCTGGCATAACTAAAAGTTTAATACCTGTTCAGGACCATTTATTTCTTACCTCTACAATTTTTTTTCTTGACTTTAGCTCTGGCTCATCCTCTAAATTTTTATTTATGAGTGCTTTAATTTTGTGAAACATGCTATTCTTAAATTTATTTAGATATGCCTCGTGTTCAGGATCGTCAGGATCTATTTGGCCATTTTTCCAAGGAACACTGAAATGAAAAAATCTTGTTACCTTTTAATAGCCAACATTTTATTCAATGTTCTTACTGAAAACATAGCCTGTTTTCTTCTGGAATAATATTTCTTATGTGTGATCGAAAAACGTCAAGTTGTGATTCACAGTATGATTTTAACTCTTCGGAACATTGTGTTTTATTCTAAAAAAAAATTTTGTGTTAGTCACATCTAGTTTTAGTTTAAACTTTTTTAAACTTTAATTTTACCCCAGGAAACATATTTTAAAATTTACCTCATAAAAACATTTAATATCATCTGGATTATCGTCGTCAAATTCCCTTATAACACTAACAACATGATATGCAGTTCCAGGTGCCAACCCTAAAAAATAAAAATTTGCTCGCAAAATTGGTTATAGAAAAAAAGAATAAACTTCTGCAGAACTCAAAGGAAATGCGTGTCGTTGGAGATGCACTTAAGCGTTTATTTTTAAACAGGACTTTATATTTTTAAAAAAGATTTACATTGCTTTAATACAAATTTGTCACAGTAACAGTACAAAGGTTGAAAACTTTATAAACAGCGGTTTTCCCACAGTTAATTTAAAGCATATCCACAACCACAATAATGTTACGATGGCAGTAATTGACTTGTCAAGCACTGTGACATATTGCAGTTTTTTTTTAGTTATATATAGTAAAACTTCTGATAATAATTATTTATTGTTGCATTTGTAAATAAAAGTGTAAATCAGTGTAAAAAGAAGTGTGTAAGTCTTATTTAAAAAATAGCATTCGTATCTTAATCTAGTTGAGAAGTGTTTTTCCTGCAAAAAATAGTTAGAGGGCTTCGAAAAATATGAGCGATGCGACGCGGAATGCAAATTTGAGAAACTCGTTTTGAGGATTTTTTCTGCCAATATAAATTACAATTGTTATTAACAAAAAAACGAAAAAAAAGAAGCCCTTCTAATTTTTAATATTAACTTAAAATCATAAGAGATCGCGGAAATTGCAAAAAAAGATCGTTGAAGAGAAGGAAATTTCCAAAAAAAGCCCCAACTCAGGAAACTCTATCTCCATTATTTATAATTTTTATTTAATACTAAAAATGGGCCTCCGCACGACATGTTTGGTTGCGCGCTCGGAGTCAAAACTAAGAACGTTACACTAAATAATTCTTTTTAAGGTGTTAAATATTAATTCAAGTTTTTTTAAAAATTATGGTTTATTAAGAACACCTCAAATAATTTATTTCCTTTAAAAATGTAACTTAAAGTTAATTTTTAAACAAGTTAGACAATTGTTAATTAACGAAATTTTTCGAGATTCCGTCAACATTGTACAATAAAAAAAAATGTTTAAATTATTGTCAAAAAAATTCGCTTTGTGGAGCTTTTCTTATATACATACTCAACAAAACCTTGCTATAAAAGTTTAAAAAATGTTTAACCTTTGTTTATATAAATTTTTAAAGTTTGAAAAAAAAAAAAAAAATCAGAGTAATATTGTCAAAGTTATAAGATTAGTATAAACAAATTATATATTTTTTTAACTTTTATGGCGTGATCGTGTAAAGTATGTCTATAAGAAGGGCTCCACAAAGCAAAAAACTTTTACGACAATTATTTAAACAATTTTTTAATGTACAATAAAGACGGAATTTCGAAACAATTTCATTAATTAACAATTATCTTACTTGTTGAAAAATAAACTTTAAGTAATATTTTTAACGAAATAAATTTTTTAAAGTGTTCTGAATACACTATAATTTTTTAAAAATTTGTAATTAGTATTTAATACCTTAAAAGAATTATTTAGTGTGACGTACTCGGTTTTGACTCCGAGGGCGCAACCAACAATGTTGCGCGGAGGCCTAATTTCAGCGTTAAATTATAATTATAAATAATTAAGATAGAGTTTTGGGAGCTGAGACTTTTTTTTTGGAAATTTCCTCCCCTTCAAGGACCTTTTTTGCAATTTGCGCTATCTCTTATGGTTTTTGAGTTATCATCAAACATTGAAAGGTCTTTTTTTGTCTGCGTTAATAACAAATGCAATTTTTATTGGCAGAAAAAATCCTCAAAACGCCTTTCGAAGCCTTCTAACTATTTTTCGCAGGAAACACACTTCTGGACTTGACTATCTCATTTTGACTTGACTTTATGCTTTGTAGTTCTATGCTTTAATTTTATTTTAAACAACCTGTTAATTTTTTTCTTTTTGTTAATTTAAACCAGCTTCTAAAGGTCGACGTCTTTATAGGTAATGCGCTGTCTGAAAAGTTAGAGTAATACTTTACTTAAAAGTGATCATTAGACATTTCGTCGGGTAAAAGTACACGAAACTGCTTTTAGAGTGGTAATATAGAAAATAGTTTTGTTTCCAGTAAATTGATATCCAAGCCGCTCTTTCTCTAGTAATCAGCGAAGGTAACTTGATTTCTACGTGGCTTTAATCTCCAGAATGGTAGAAAACGCCCTTAGGATATTTCGCAAGTTTACAAACAAACTTTAACCGAATATTCATTTGCCAGATCAGCGAATGGGAACTAAATTCGTTTATTGTGTGGCTAAATATATTTTATTATGTTTAAAAGATAAATCTTATTAAGTTATTAAATTTTCGCAACAACAATAGGTAGAAAAAAAGTCAAAAACATTAAAGGAATTCTGTCATTTCACTAAACCTTTTGCAGAAAAAAAATAAAGGTATAAACAAATTTAAAAAAAATAAATGTTTTGCCCAACTCAAGCCAGCATCTCCGTTTAAAAAAAGTTTTTCTTTTATAATGTTTATTTTAAATAATATTAAATGGTATATAGGTGGTAATTTGTTTGTATTAATTATGTCAGTTTTTAGCAAGTCCTGTTATTTAAAACCAATTATTACAGCGGTTAATGCCATATAGTCTAGTCGAGAAGTGTGTTTACTGCAAAAAATATTAAGAAGGGTTCGAAAAATATGAGCGATAGCTCATTCGACGCGTAATGCAAATCTAAGAAAGGCGTTTGGAGGATTTTTTATGCCAATAAAAATTGCAAACGAAACACAGAACAAAAAAGGACCATTTCGATTTTTGATGATAACTCAAAAACCACAAGAGATAGCGAAACTTGCTAAAAAGATCCTTGAAGAGAAGGCAATTTCCGATAAAAAAAAGTCTTAACTCCTGGATGTCTATCTCCATTAATTATAATTTTAATTTTACGCTGAAAATGGGCCTCAGCGCGACATTTTTGGTTGCGCGCTTGGCGTCAAAACCGAGTACGTCAAACTAAATATATTCTTTAGGGTATTAAATATTTATTGAATTTGTTTTTTAATTATGGTGTATTCAGAATACTTTAAAACAATTATTCCGGTTGAAATTTACCTTTAGGTAATTACTTTTACAAGTTAAACAATTGTCAATTAACAAAATAATTTTGAACTTTGGTCTTCATTGTACATTAAAACAAAATGTTTAAATAATTGTCGTATAAATTTTTTGCGTCGTGGAGCCCTTCTTATATACACACCTAACAAAATTACGCCAAAAAAGTTTAAAAATTTTAATAGTTTATAATAATATAATATAAAAGTATTATAAACAAAGGATTTAAATTTTTTAAACTTTTATAGCGTTATCTTGTTAAGTATGTATAAAAAAAGGCTTTACAAAGCGATTTTTAATGTACAATCAGTACGAAAGTTCGAAACAATTTTGTTAATTGACAATTGTCTTACTTGTTGAAAAACCAACTTTTAAGTTAATTTTTAACGGGAATAAATTCTTTGAAGTGTTCAAAATATACCATAAATTTTTAAAAATTTTGAATTAATATTTAATAACCTAAAAAAATTGAGTGTGACGCACTAGGTTTTGACGCCGAACGCGCAACCAAAAATGTCTTGCGGAGGTCCATTTTCAGCGTTAAATTAAAATTATAAATAATGTAGATAGAACTCTGGCAGTTGGGACGTTTTTATCTGAAATTTTCTCTACTTTAAGGATCTTTATTGCAATTTTTGCGATCTCTTCTGATTTTTGAGTTATCATGAAAACTCGCAATGGCTTTTTTTTTCGTTTTTTGTTAAGAGTCCATTCGCGCCGCGAAAATTGGATCCAATTTGGGGTTCGGGGCATAATGTTTTTCTTAAAAACGGTATAAGTTATTAGTAATTTTCAAAAACTATATGAAAGCCAACACTAAAATCTGGGCTTCTGCTGTAATAGTTTTTTAAATTTGGATTTAGTTTTAATATTTCCTTGGGTGAAAGTCACCCTAAAATCCGTTATATTTAGATACAATTTTCTCTTAACTCGACAAATATTTCAAAAATACGTTACAGCAGAGGCATAGATTATTTGCTTACCTTTAAAATGGTGTATAATTTATGTCATTTAAGTGAAAAATAGTTACCGAAAAACGTTATCTACTGTAGGCTTGCAATCGGAAACAACATCGCCTCGATACACCGAATTTGAAAGAACCTAAATAAAGATAATATTTTTAATGCGGCTATACGAAAATTGTGGTAGTGGGAGTTTGTTAGTCTCCGCCCACCGTCTCCGCGTCCTTTCGCCCGACCCCTAAGGTGTAGCGTAAATGCACTCTTAATCACAATTGCAATTATATTGGCAGAAAAAATCCTCAAAACGCCTTTCTTAGATTTGCATTCCTCGTCAAATGAGCTATCGCTTATATTTTTCGAGGTCTTCTAACTATTTTTTGCAGGAAACACACTTCTCGACTTGACTAATAGAATATTTGGCAGTTCGCCTAAATTCGATAAATGTATTTATCCCAATTTTTATATTTGGAAATAAAATATTAAGCTGTAAATAAAGTGAAGCTGTCAATATTCATTAATTTTTGCTGTAATAATCGTTAAGGCAGCGATTGACTCGTTAGCGATCCAAATTAAGAATGACAATGGATCATTAGAGAGATTGTGAGAGCGTTCGACAGAAAACAATGCGCGTTTGACATCGATTTTTATTTTATCGGTGTTTGGTAGTGACGTTCCGACCTGGAATTCTCGTTTTGCTTTAAGACGAGATAAAATTACCTAATACTCGCTAAGGGATCAAGACAAACTAAAAAAGCATTAGTCTGTGTTATCATTAATACGAAGCCTTACTATACTAACGGCCCAGTGATGATCGCGTTGTTAAATTTAGCAATTGTCAAAAGTTAACAACGGTTTAGAATGTTTAACAAAATATCAGATTTTGACAGGTTGCCTACTAAAATCATTGAATAACACTGACAATGACGTTTTCTTAAACTTCTAAACCGTTCTTAATTTTTAACAATTGCTAAGTCCATTGCTAAATTTAACAACGCGATGATCACTCGGCCGTTAGTGACATTGAAAATGCAACACCGAGTAGGAGTGCTGTACTTTTACAATTTTCAGATCTACTGATAAATAGAAAGTGTTTAAATTTGAACCCAAAATTTCGCAAAATAGCTGAGATACCCCACCTTAATATCATATTCGTTAAGTCGTCGCGGCAATGATTGGATTAGGTGATTGATGTCTTCTTGGTGTCATCTGAATTTGGTTTCGTATAGCCTTCAATATTTGTGGGGGTGCGGTGATTCTTGCAATCTTCTCCCCATAATATCCCATACATGTTCGATGGAGGAAAGGTCTGGAGATCGAGGAGGCCACCAGGGTTGAAAAAACCTGGGTTTTTTATATAAAACCCACCCACTGGGTTTTTTGGGTTTTATAAGTGGGTTTTATTGGGCTTTTTATATTTAACATTATAAAAAACATTAAGAAAAGAAATACTGAAGTATTTATACCACCTTCTTCTCTACAACTAAGACTTATTTTCGCGATCCTTTTATCAACTATAAAATACGAACTTGCAAAATGCAAAAAGGTGAAATACAGACATCGACAGGGGAACCCAAATCAAAGCAGTTTTAGTTTGACTAGCGCTTTATGTATGCGGATGCGATAAAATAATTTTGGAAATTGTAAAAATATATGTATATGTACCTAAAAAAACCAAGTGGGCTTTTTTGGGTTACCCACTGGGCAGCCAACGCTGAGGCCACTGAAGCAAATTTACACTGGATGATTCTAAAAGGTCTAAACTAACACGTCGGACATGAGGTCGCGCATTGTCCTGCTAAAAACGTGGATCTTGCAATGTTTACAAAAAGAGAAGCAAATGTTTTTGTAAAACTTCATGCATCCAGCGCTGGGCAGCCATGCTACCTCAAATAAACATTAACCGTGACCTACTGCTGTAAGCAATGGCACTTTATACCATAACACCCACAGTGCAATTAATATGCCGTTCGATGGAAAATTGGACGTTTCGTCTTTCACCACGTTTCCTTCTTACTCTTGAGGTTATTGCCCAAACAGAATCTATATTATCACTGAACACGACGGGTTCCATTCTTTTCCATTCCAGTTCCCTCCATCCAATCGGTCCGAGATCGTGGGTCAGAGGTAGCAAGATGGTAAGGTAACAAAACCGGGCCAAAAGCCTTTTTTGGGAAAATTTTACCTTGTTATTGTTTTTCTAAAATAAAACCAAGTTAACCCCCTTTGGGGGAAAATTTTTAAAAAATTTTTGGTTTTTTTAAGATTGGGCCCCCCAATTCTATTTTGGGTCCTTTTTTCAAAATTTAAGCCCAAACCCAAAAAAAGGAGGGAGAAAACAAAGGGGTTTTGAAATTTTTAAAAAAAAAAAACCCCAAGGACAATAATAAAGGGTTTTTCACTTTTCTTACAGCCACCCCCAAGCTGCCCACCTAAAAAAAAGGTTTAAAATTAGAAAAAAATTTTTTAAAAATTTTCAAATTTTTAAATTAATGAAAACAAAAACTAACGAAAAAAAAAAAAAAAAATGAATTTAAATACATGTTGGATCCTAAAAAAAAAAACCTTTTACGGCAAAAAATTTTTTAAAAAATTTTTATGAAAAAATTTTTAATTTTTTAAAAAAAATTTTAAGGGGTTTAAAATTTTTTTTCCCTTTTTTATATTTTAAAAAAGAAAAAAAATTTTTTTTTTTAAAAATTTTTTTTAATATTTAAAAAAAAAAAAAAGGGGAAAGAAAGGGGTTTTTAATTATATTTAATTTTTTAATTAAAAATTTTGGATTCAGTCAATAGCCCCAATTAAGCCAAAAAATTTCCCTTTAAAGTAAAAAAAAAGGGAATTTTTTTAAAAATTATTTTTTGTTAAACAAAACCCCAAAAAATTTTAAAATATTAATTTAAAATTTTTAATTTTTTAATGGGTTTAAAAATGTTATATGGATTAAAAAATTTTTTAAAATTACTTTAATATAATTAAGGCTTAAATTTTCCTTAAAAAATTAAAATTTAAAAAATTAAAACTTTAAAAAAATTTTAAATTTAAATTTTATTTTTTTAAAAAAAAAAATTTTTTTTAAAAAAAAAAAAAAAATTTTAAAAAAGGAAAAACTTTAAAAAATTTTAAATTAAAAATTTTTTTTTTTTAAAAAAAAAAATTTTAACCAAAAAAAAAATTTGTTTTTTGAAAAAAACAAATTACCGTAAAATCAAATTTTTTTAACAAAAAAAAGGTTTTTAAAAGAAATTTTTTTCCAAATAATTTTTTTTTTTTATGTTTTTTTTTTTTTTTTAATTTGTAATTAATTTTTTAAAAAAAATTTAAAAAATTAAAAAATTTCCCTTTTTTTAAAAAAATTTAAAAAAAAAAAACAAATTTTTTTTGGTTTTAAAAAACAATTTAAAAAAAAAAAAAAAAAAAAAAATTTTCCTTTTTTTTAAAAAATTTTTTTCTTTTTTTTTTAAAAAAAAAATTTTTTTATTTTTTTTTTAAAAAAATTTTTTTTTTAAAAATTTTTTCTTTTTTTTTGGGAAAAAAAAAAAAAAGAAAAAAAACCTTTAAAAAAAAAAAAAAAATTTTTTTAAAAAAAAAAAATTTTTTTCTTTTTTTTTAAAAAAGGTTCTTTTTAATTTTTTTTTTAAAAAAATTTGGGCAGTGAGGGCAAATTTAATTTTGAATTTTAAAACTAAAATTTTTAAATTAAAAAAGTTACCTTTTTCCAATAAAAAAAATTTTTTTAGGGTTTTTAAATAAAAAAACCTGTTTAAACCTCTTGTAAAGATTTAATATAGAAAAATAAATTTACAAAAAGTTACGATAAAAAGTATTGTTGCAAACTCTCTAAGAAAAATAAGTTTCAAGTATGATTTTACAGATTAATTGTTTAACATATAAGTTAAGAAACAAATAGAATTATTAATTTTTTAAAGAATATTTGACTTAATTTTGACTTGATTACGAAACGAGAATCCCGTCTTTACATTCCTCCCTAGCTAACAAGAACTTTTTCGTAATTAGAAAACTTGATGACAGTTGGGGAAAAAGACCATGTAGTCCGCCTAATTGGTTGGATTAACGCCGGAAAATGCGGGATTGATCAATATTTTATTTCGCAATTTTCACGGCTCCCATAAAAATGTGGATGTTTTTCATTTCAGGCTCCATTGGGGGTATGTTTTAATTTTTACAACGCCTTGGAATATAGTCCGCTGCAGGGTGGATGACAATATTTAATACTGGATTTACATATTTTTATTTACGTTTTGTTAACTGAATTATTTCGTGTAGCTTGTGACGGCTAATCTAAATAAAGTGTTAACGGGAAAAACGATGCAAGCCCACTTTTGGGTCGAAATAAGTTATTTAATAAAAAATGTACACTTTACACAAAAAATACCCGTTAAGTTACAAAATACACACGGCTAGCAAACCAGTTTCTTGCATGAAGAGATTTTCAGTGCAATAAAAGAAGATGTCAATTTAATAGGTAAAGGCTTGAGCGAAATGAAAACAGACAGAAAACGTGCTGTGGCCGATTCCCCTTCTACCGGCCCTACAAGAAGAGTGGAATACCGCGGGCAGGGCATCCGGCACTCCGGATACTGGAAACAGTGACATTTGACAATTATATCATTGCCAGGGAATAAGTAGATTTCTATATTTTTTCATATTTCGCTTTGTAATAATTTGGTAGTAAATTTCTAGATGACGAAACGTCGTTTTTTTTTAACCAATAAAAAAGTCAGAAATATCCCTTTTTAACCATAAACCCCGTGTTGTGTTTGCGTCGGCCATTTTCTATTCTAGTATTTGTGTTTTAAGTGTTGACTTTGGGTTGACTGTTTGAAATTTGCGTTCTTATTTTTTTCCACACTATTGTGAAAAAATTATAAGGTAGGATATGTTATTTAAATATTGTAGTAAGCCTTTTTGATATTAGCCCAATATTCTTTGTAAATATCTTCGGAATGGCATCAACACAACACATTGTAGGCTGAAATATCCTTGTTGCAGAAACGCCCATTATAGTAAAATTGTAAGCACAGATTTTAAGAACAAAAAAGTTTCATTCTTTTTCTCGAGATACCTAATTGTTAGAAGCTTGGAAAATTAAATGTACTTTAAGTCCCTCAAAAGACTGTAAAAATGTATATTTGGGAGGACCGTTGTTCAAAAAATTAATAACAAATTTGAGGACTTTCGCTTAAAATATGAGCTGTAATTTGGGCACAAATTCCATTCTGAACGAACAATTAAAAATTTTCCTTCTTTTAAAAATTTACCTTTCCCAACCATTGGACAACCCTAAAGTAAAAAATTTTAAAATTTTAAAATTTCAATTTCATGTTTAACTTGTCAGAGAATTTTTAGTGGAGGTAACCAACAAGCATTTATTTGTAATGTTTAAAGAGTTTGATAACGAACGAAGGCTTAAATATGATAGTGGTTTGTAGACAGACTACACCAAATTTAAAATATTTGGATGAGAATGTTTACAGAATAAAATTGAAAATATATTTAAAAACAAATTTCGAATTTGCAATCTTTATTTTCAGAAAGGCTTTTTATGAAATATTTAACTTATTTTTTGTTTTTAAAGTATCTTTTTTTAAAAAGAAAAGGGAAAACAAAAATATAATCAAAAATTTTAACAATAATTTACCATTTTTTATTAATATTTATGTTTATTTTTGTTACCCCCATTAATTTAAATTCTTTTTTTTTTGCTGCGCTTTTCCTAAAAATTAAACTTCCCATATCATATTTTAGTATTTTTTTGTCGTTCTGTTAAAACCAAAATGCCTAGCCCTTTGTTTTATAGGAATTTTTTTAGCATGAAACTGATCAAGGCTGTGATAGTTTTTTGAATTTTATTGTTAATTTTAAAATATATTTTATTTTGCCTGTGTATTCAGTATTAGAATTTATGTTGTTATCAAAGAATATTTTTTTTTATTCTGAAATTTTATGTTTTATTTGTTACTGTTATTTTGAATGTAATTTTTGTTGTTTTTATAGAAAAATTTGGGCAAAAAGTCCCAAAATTTTCCTAGTTTTCAGAATATTTATATTTATTACAAATTAATTTATAATATATTGTAACAATAAATTTTTTTTTTGTTTTTTTTTACAAGTTTTTTTCAATTTAAAAAGATAAAATTTTGTTTAAATTTTTAAAAACGCTTATTTATTAAAATAATCAGTTTTAATAATGTATTTTAGCAAAATCTTATTTTTTTTTGGAATTGGGGGAAAAAAAACTTGAAATAAAAATTTATAGTATAAACCCCCCCTTTTTTTTTGGTTTTTTTTTGCCACGTAATGACAGAAAAACTGCGTTCAGAAAACCCCGGTTTTTTTTTGAGGTTTTTCCCTCAGGGGACCCCGGTTGGGATAAAACAACGCATTTTTTTGAAATTTTTTCGAAAATTTTTTCTTTTTTGGGAAAAATCACTGTTGTATTTAATACAACAGTAATTTTGTATTTTTACAAAATTTAAGGCTTAAAAAAAAAAGGTTTTTTTTTTTTTTTTTTTTTGGGGAGGGTCAGATTTTTTTTTGGGGCCCCAAACCTTGGGGTTTTCCCAGTGCCGGAGAGAACTTTTGGAGTAGTTTTTTAAAAAAATTCGCACTCCCCGGGGTGTGAAATAAAATTAAAAAAATTTTCTTTACAAGTTGATGGAAAACCCAAAAATGGTTGAAATCGGAAAACCCGGGGAAAAAAAAAATTTTTTATTTATATTTATATAACCGTAGGATATAATATACATATATAATAACCTTGGGGGCAAAAAATAAAAAAAAAAAACATTTTTAAAAAAAAATTAATGAACCTAAAAAAAAAAAAATCTAAAAATAAACCAAAAATTCTCATTTTTTTAAAAGGGATTTTTCCACTTTAATGCATCACTTTAACGATGAAAAAAATACTGACGTTTCTACGCAACCCCTTTTTGCCCCGAAATATCCCAAACCACTTGACATAATTTCCCTTTTTTTTTTCAGGTAATTGAATACCCAAAAAAAAAATTTGGGATTTTTCCAGAATAATAATTCTAAATAAATTAAATTTTTTTTTTAAATTTGGGAAGGGAAAAAATTTTTGGACAATATAATTAAAAAAATACAAATATTTTATTTTTTCTTTTTTTAAATAAAAAAAAAAAAATTTTTTTTAAGGGGGCAAAAAAAAAAAAAAAAAAAAATTTTAAATTTTTTAAAATTTAAGGGACATCCTCGACATGCAAGGTTTCGTCGGGGTATATCCATATTTGTTAAAAATAATTAATTCTATAAAAAATTTTATTCAAATAGAGATAACCTTTTATTTTAGTGAGAAGAAATTCTAAAAATGAAAATGTTTTTAAAAAAAACTTTTTAATTTTCATTTTATTTTATTGTTTAAAGGATACACATATCTATAAAAGTTCACATTATTTTTAGTCACGTAAGAAAATTTTTAAAAAAAATTTTAAAAAAAAAAAAAATTTTTTACTAAAATAATCCCAGAAAAAAAAAAAAATTTTTTTAAACATTTTTTTACGTGACTAAAAATAATGTGAACTTTTATAGATATGTGTAACCTTTAAACAATAAAAAAAAAAAGTAAACGTTAAAAAGTTTTTTCAAAGAGACACTAAGATTATCATTTCATTAGTAATTTCTTTTACTAAAATAATAAGAATTATTCTATTTCTAAGTAAATTTTTCAATAGAATTAATTATTTTTAACAAATAGGATATACCCCCCCGAGAACCATTGAAACATGTCGACGGTAGGTGTCCCTTCAAATTTGTAAGTAAATTTAAATTTTATTTCTTTTTAAATTTTTTCTTCTTTATTACAAAAGGACACCCATCAAAAAAAATTTTTTCTTTTTTATATTTTTATTAGGTTTATTTATTAAAGAAAAAAAAAAATTTTATGTTTTTAATTATTTTGCAAGGGTGATTTCCCTTCAAAATTAACTAAAAAATTTAGATTTATTTAGAATTATTATTCTAGAAAACAAATATTTTTTTATAATTATTCAATTACCTGAAAAAAAAGAGAAAGTTATGTAAGGGTTTTGGGATATTTGGGGGGAGACATGCAGGGGGGTTTCGTAGAAAGTCCAGTTTTTCTGCACGTTGGATGCATTATTCTAAGTGGATTAAAGAGGCCAAGGGCAATATTTCGAGAATTTTTAAAAAAGAGAATGCTTTTGAGTTTATTTTTTGATTTTTTTTTTTTGGAACTATTAATTTATTGATTTTTAAAAAATTTTTTTTTTTTTTTTATCTTTATGACAGCTCACGAAGGATTATTATATATGTATTTTTATCCTACGGATTATATATACATATATAAACCTAAGTCCAAAAGTCGGAGTGCCTTTTCCGATGTTCAACCCATTTTTCCCAGTTTTCCATCAACGTTGTCCAAGCACTAAACATGCAAGGTTGCATTTCACAGCCCTTTTTGACAACGGGTAGTGCCACCACGAACGTTATTTTTAAATAATACTCCCAAAAGGCTCTGGAAGGGAAACGAACCCGGATAGGGGCCCGGAGCTGAAACTCGACCACTACGCTCCGGAAACAATGAAAAAAACAAAAAAAATGAGTTAATTATTTTTTTTTTTAAAAGCACTTTTTATTTTATTTAAGCCTTATCGATAAAAATAAACAACCTTTTTAAATTTGTTGTATTAAATACAAAGTGATTAACATAACCGATAAAAAAGAAAATATCGTAAAAAACTTCAAAATATGCGATTGACAATCCCCCACAAGGCCGGGGTCCGGCTGATACCTAAGCAACGAACAAACACTACTAGAAATCCAAACCCGGTTTCTGAACGCAGCTATCTTCGTCAGCAGTAGCGCAAAACGCTTGGGGAATCAACTAATAAAAGCAATAATAAAAAGGGAAGCGCTGGTATTACTATAAATTTTTTTTTCGTTATTTTTCCCCCAAATTTCCCAAAAAATAAGATTTTTAAAAAACATTACTTAAAATGATTATTTTAATAAATAAGCAG
The DNA here is from genome assembly GCA_019359885.1 of Listronotus oregonensis. NCBI lineage: Eukaryota > Metazoa > Arthropoda > Insecta > Coleoptera > Curculionidae > Listronotus > Listronotus oregonensis. Next base: position 381 of record JAHBCN010001335.1, on the reverse strand, counting down.
TTGTTAATAAGATTTTTGCAAAATTTTATCTTTGTTAGAATTAAAATTTTAAACTTGTAAAAAAAAGCAAAAAAAAAAAGTTATTGTTAACAATATATTATAAATTAATTTGTTAAAATAAATATTCAAAAAAGGAAAACTTGGGACATTTGCCCCCCAAAATTTTTATAAACAACAACAAAAAAATTCATTCCCGAAATAAATAAAAAAATAAAACATAAAATTTAGAATAAATGAAAAAATTCCTTGATAACAACATAAATTCAATACCGAGATAACACAGGAAAATAAAATATATTTTTAAAAAATTTAAAAATAAAACTTTAAAACTATCCAGGGGGGTTGGTCGATCATGCAAAGGTTCCTATAAAACAAAGGAGC